>WSFP011505302.1:0-13511 GCA_009831015.1 Picea engelmannii | reverse complement strand
TGTTTTCCCTTGAACAAAGAGATATTCACCTCGATTTGTATGGCCATGTGATAGGAGTCATTGATTATTTCTGGCCCCTTTTTATCGAGGAGGAACCCTAAATGCACTAAGAGTGCATTGGTATAGAGGTAAACGATGTACTTGTTCCCAAGACGATGGCTTCTAGGAATCTGATATAGCAAGTTCTCAAACCTAGTATGGAATTCATTGACAGTATCACTCTTAATTTGTTTTATGTACTCGAGTCTTTTTAGTAGCATTTGAATATCTTCCAATTTAATACCCCATTTCTTGAGAAAGGTTTCTTATAACTGGTCCATAGATGTGATGCTAAAATCAAGGAGATTGTTGTGCCATTTCCTAGCATTTCCATGAAGGGTGGCAGAAAAAAGTTTCATTTCCAAATCCTCAGCATCATCACTGATAGGGTGGAGTTGAAAGAAAGCCCAAAAATTATCCATGTGATTGTCGGCTCTAACCCCATCACTACCAGTGAATCTAGGGAGCCATTTTTCATACCTCGGGGGCATTTGTCAAGGGTAACCCATAATTTTACTCATATCTAAGGGTTTAAAATTTCTTGGGTCCCATTGAGAAGCCATGTTTAGCTTAATCATTAGTGGAGTCGCCAGATAATCCTTCTAGGGATCATCAAATGGAAAAGAGGGAATCACCCTCAGTGGAGTCGCCAAGTAAGCTTCATAAGATAAAGGATTTGAGGGAAAGGCTTACTGAAAAAGTGTCGTTGAGGAATATTGACTCAATGTTCCCCGGTAACGACGCCAAAATGTTATTGCACAATTTGTACTTGCCCAAAATCCCAAGGCAAGTAGATACATAATTTGTGTAATTGGGAATAACCTATTATTGTTACCTTAATAGGAAATCCCTTTTTATTTAGGAGTATGTCAAGACTACCCTAGGGGAGATGTCCCCAGTGACCTGGGGGTTTGAGAAGGATAAGGAAAATAACACAAGGAAATCCTTCCCCTATCACAAATCACTCAAATCAAAGGGTTCTTTATGTCTTATAGAGATGAAGCAAATACATAATATTGTGTACTTGCCCAGGACAAGACAACAAAGCAAAAAGGGGCACTTTCCAAGTACCAAAATGATGTTAGTGGTTCATAAGACAATGGATTCTTAAGAATTGTACTATCTGATATAAAATTGCAGCAGTGTAACAATTTATAACAACAATAAGTAATTTGCAACAACCACATGATTTATGCTCTAAAATGCTTGAATAAAGACTTGAAATAATAGCTTTAACTAAACAATTTGATAATAAATAGTCACAAGCAGTTTTAACAACATCTAGATAGCATAATATGTCACTTTTAAGGTTAATTTGTTGTTGTTATATGGTTGTAGAAATCTTTTTCAACATCAACAAGTAGGTTAATGATTTAGTCTAAACTAAGGTTAGTAGAAGTTAGTGGGTGTTCAAGAGAAGAGGTTCTGAAAATTGTTTGATCGATCAACAATTGTAAATGGTAGACTAGTGCCTTTCTAGGGTAATGGAGTCAATGATGGCAGAAGCAAGTCTTAGAGGAAAATAACAATGATAATATTTAGTCAAAGGGGATGGAGAGGATGAGAGAGGTGTTGGTATCCCAAGGGCTAAAAAATCCAACTCCTAGAGATAGTTGCTAGAAAGTAACAAAAGTTAGGCCCTGAAGATTTCTCTTCTCCTTGGACAAAAAGAAAATAAAATATTCAATGGGCAAGGAAGTAGGGTTACTAGAGTGCTAAAATGGTAGGGCTCTGGTATCTACTTCAAGATAGGTGCCTTTCAAGAAATTTTAGCAAGTGGAAGACTATAGAGAAAAAGATAATAACATATGTCTTTCTCCTAGGGTTTGAAGCAAGCAATTTCATAATTTTAGATACAAAACAAGTAAATTAACCATCAACATTTATTCACAATAAAGAAATGTAGATTTTCCACTTACTTCACCAAGAATAATCAAGCATCAACCCTAGTTGAAGATCCTCCACATGAAAAATTGACAAAATACACCAAGAAATGTCTCCTCCAAGAAGTGCACACCACTAGATATCAACCAATAACCCTTAAAGAGGGACGAATTTCAGACCACCACTTGTGTGATGAGTGAATCATGAAAAATTGAGAGTTTTATCTCTCTATTTATACAATAATTATGACCTTTAATTAATTTTAGGTCATCAAAAGGCCGACATGGCCAAATTACATGAAAAATCCAGTTTTTACAGAAATTAAAAGAATTAAACCCTAAATTATCTTTAGACCTGACGTCATGCCCTTCTAGGGTGACGTTGAGCCTCTTGGGTGAAATGTCAGGCCTCATTTGCAAAACCTTGGGCCTTCCAAGCCTTTAGATGATGCCACAGGTGCTAATTAGCACACAACTGCCTCCAAAATGCCAATCCCGACGATGGATGACGTCTAGGGTCACAATGGTGACATCATGGGCCTTCCAAGGCCAACGTCCAGGTGGAATATCAAGACCCCCTTGGGTCTAGGTCTGCCAAAGTGTCTCCGGTGAAACGTCCTTCCTTTTCCCTGGTGCAAGTCTCTAACATCTCTCTGCCCCTGGATGGGGTCACAACATCCATCTGTGGGCTTTGAACCCCATGGAGGTCTGAGCTAATCATCTCCCCATATGTACCTGTCCACCGAGCATGGTCCTGCAACAACAACAAGTACAACCTCCATGGGCTCATAAGTCACATGGATCATAGAAATGTCAATCACATCCAATAATCAAATTACCCAAACATGTGCATCAAACCCCCCTTTACCCAAACAAATGCTCAAATACATTATGTAGTTTAACAAGTCAGGTTTGGAGAGGGTCTTAGGATGTCCTACTGGGATAATTCTCCTCAAGTTTGGGGTGTTTCATAGGTGAAGACCAATCTAGGTCATGTAAGTGTGTGAAATGGTGTAGGGGAAATGTTTGGGCAGAGGGTGGAGTGATAACGGGGAAATGTAGGTCTTGCCTGTGGGTGCCTCTGTAAAGGACGAGTTGCACCTTATCATGGATGTCATTGTTTCCTAGCCCATTCAATGCCTTTTATTCTTTGTCTTATTGATTTTTCTTTTCAAGGGAAAAGTTGGGGGACATTGTCCTGGCATGGTGACCAGTGGTGACAATGTTACCCACAAGCACTTCACAGAAATGAGAAGGTTAGCTCGTGATGAGACCCCCTTTCTCTTGGCTATGCCACTAAAAGCAGCTACCCTATTTTGGTGACCAGATAGATGGTAGTGTCATACCGCTACATGCCCATGGACCTAATAGGCCAACTCGTGATGAGACCTCCCATCCACTAACTAGACCTTGAGTTTTATTTTATCTTACGGGTCCCCTTTTCTTATCGAGAAGCCTTTTATTGCTTTCTCGGGAATCCCTAGGTAAAGCATCTCAAAGGTTTTATTTTGGATTTTAACTTTTTCCAACCACTTTTACCCTCTTGTCCTTTAACCCCTTCTTCCCATAAGGCAAGGTACAACCCTTCATAGTGTGGTAAACCTAATGTCCGAACAAAGGCAGGGGAAGATGAGAGGGATAATGATGAAAAATGGTAAGTATGGAAGGAATGGACGATGACCTTTCCTAAACCCACCCAGTGGCAACTCATCCTAAAGGGAACCGACTTATTGGGGCATTTTGTTACCCCCTCAGGTATGAACAAGTTAAAGAGCATAATTTCCTAGCAGACGTTATGAAATAAAGGAGAGTTTAGTTCAACATATTCAAATGCTTTGAAAATCAGAGTGACACATACCATGATACCCGTACTCATTACCTCATGGAGCAAGACCCACTGCTACTTCATGACCGGGCTGGTGGAATGGATGCTTATGTTGCTGATAGATGGGATGCACTGAAGAAAAGATGGGCCCTCTCGGGCCAAGCTCAAGTCGTCTAACTCTCAGTACTCCATGTCTAGGAGGTGTGGTCCTCGAGACATAATCTCCTTAGTTTTCCCTAGGATAGGGGATAGCATCCCAAAAATGTAACATAAAAATACTCAGAAAACACAGTCAGATTTATTGACTATTTCTGACCTGAGAATGACATGATTTGGACAACATTATATGTGTTGTAGAATCCCCCTTGGAAGCACCATGATATGATCTATTTATGACCTGTAAGGAAGACTCTTGACCAACAATAAATGTGTTGTAGCAACCCTCATCTATTCTGATACAATAGTAGAAATACTTTGACAATTAGAATACGACTTGTTCACCTTCTGATCTATTGATAACCATGCCTGGACTGCCTCTAAAACTCTGGACATGGCCCCTTTTCGTATGCCACAAGTTGAAAATGATTACCACGATCCTCTCTAAACTCCACAAGCTGAGATAAAGTGCACAACCCTTCTCCAAATTCCACGAATTGATAAAAAATTGTGCGCCCTCCCTTTATTGATACCCATGAACTGAATATGAGGGTTTTGGCCTCCACAGACAACACCAAAACTCTACAAATGCTCACAAGCTAGCAACCTATTGAATATTTCTCTTTCACAATGAATACTTGTGAGAGATCTGAATAATCTCTCCTTTTGTTCAGGTAGGGTGGATAGTTTCACCACCGAACCCAATTTGCTCCAGGGTTTCTGGCCCCAAAGCCAACAAAGCTATAAGAGCTCTTCAAAATCCAGATTTTAGAAAATGATGATGCATAATGAGAGAAATGAGCTCTTATTTCTCCTTTATACCTCTTTTTACCTTTTCCCCTCAATAATCAATCATAATGTAACTTTATAATATATTTCATTAATATTTCCCTAAAGTCACTTTATAACCCCCTTTTAACTCTAAAAAGTGATTTATTTTACTTTGAAACATTTAAGGACACTAGAAGTCAGTGTTCATCATCGCTAAGGTGCCCCCCTTGAATGATTAGTGCCCCAAACAAACTATTTTACTAACTATTACACTAAGGTGCCCCCCTTGAATGATTAGTTAAAATAACAACCTTAATGAAATTAATTAAATATTGCTCCCAAATTACAAGAATGGATGAAATGCATCGAAATCGAAAATTGGTCGTGCATGAGTGACCTGGATGATGAAAGATGATAAACAAACATGGTCGAGCATCATATAACTCCTCTAAACCCCCTGAGCTCACTAGTAATATCAAATTACCCCACTGATCAGGCTTACACAAACCTTGAAAGTCATCTCTACTTGTAGAGCAAGAGAACCAAAAAATGGGACATTATAGTCCTCCCTTCCGAAATATTATTTGTTCTTGAGCAATGCCATCATAACCTTTCGATCAACAAGCTAAACCAAACTGAAATTGGGAATGGTCTCAGGGTCCCAAACCAACTAGGGAGATGTGAAGCACCCTCTGCTCAAAGCACTGTCCTGCAAAGTACTAACACAAGAAGCCACATGATATACTGCAAAAATGTAATCAACCCCTCAGAGAATTGCTCTTCTAGAAAACCAATCCAATCCACCATCGGAGTAAACTCCTTAAGGTAAAAATTGGCTCTCTCATATTTATCAGTCGTTGAACTGCCAAACAATGTAATCCCAGGGTCCCAAGCTAGTCTCCGAAAGGAACCACCATGTTGACGTTGCACCACTGTGATCAGAACGGTTTGACCATCATACCCAGACTGTATTTTCCTCTTCTGGAACCCTAAGCTGAAATTCTTGAAAGAGATGAACCCACTACTATGAATCATATCCTGCAAAGGCATCTCATTGAAGTCAAAGTCTGCAAATCCATTTCCAGTCTCGATCCTGGGTATCAACAAAGAAAATATGCTCCATCATATAGAATGAGTCTTATCATCTCCTCTCATGGCATTTCAAAAATGAAGTAGACCAATCCTTGTCATGCACCTCGGGTAGACCCGTGATGAAACCCATTGACACATTCTCCCACTTATCTTCTGGAATGAGCAAAGGTTGCAATAATCATGTAGGATGAGTATGCTTTGACTTGTTATGCTGGCAAGTCATACACTCCCTCACATGTCGCAACACATCGTCCTTGAGGCCCTTCCATGAGAAATAAATTTACCAACTTAATGAGAACTGTAACCTCAAAACGAGAACTCTAGCTCAAAAATATGATATTTTTGTGTAAAAAAACACCAAATCAACCCCCAAATCAAAAAGTGGTGCTATTGGTAGCACGAGAGGTGGCCAAAATTGCAACTTGTTTGAAATCACACCCTTGACATTGCGACATAATGTGGACATAACCCTGAAATTGACCCTCGAATTGAAAAATGATGCTACGAGTAGCACCACTGTTTTTTTGGAGTTAAAACTATGACCTAATTGAAACGTGGCCTTGACCACTAGCACCACTGTAAATACAACACTAAACATCAACTCCTAAATCTAAAAGTGCTACTTTGATTTTTCTATCTGACGAAATCGACAACTGGGTGGGCTCGTAATTGTGTGACATGGGGTCGATTTTGATCACTACCACTATAACCTCCAAGTGTACCCATGTGGTTCGACGCGTTGTACACACGACTTTGCAAGGTTCGAACCAAATGACGTCACAAGGAGTGCCTTAACAGTGCACTGTTTCGCCAACTAATCTACACCTCTAAGAAAAATTTAAAACTTTTATTACTTAATATTTTATTTATTTATTATTATTTTTTAATGATTTACAATAAGAAAATAATTAAATTGGAAAAAAAAAATCCCGAAAGAAATTTTTTTATTTAAGGAAAAAAAAACAATTTTTTTAAATAGAAATAAATAACAAAACAAAATTGTTGAAAATCTTTTAGAAATAAAAAAGAAAAAGAAAATGTTAAAAAAAATGCAAATCACCAACAACTTTTGATAAAAAAAAATGAATTAAAAAATGTAAATATTTTTTTGGAAAAAAATAATAAAATGACACTTAAAATTTGAAATTTTAAATGCAAAAATTGAAAAAAAAAATTCAAAAATTCAATTATTTTTATAATTAAAATAATAATAATAATAATAATAATAATAATAATAATAATTAAAAAAATTACATTAAAAAACATAAAAAAAATTAAAAAAAAATAATTTTTAAATATAAACATTAAAAAATTTAAAATACATATAAATATAAGAATTAAAAAAATAAAGATATTTAAAATATAATAATAATAATAATAATCTATTTTTAAGGTCACGGCTAAGCTAGACACCAAACTGGTGTATGAGACCCCCTTGTCTATGGGACAAGGGACCCCTCTGCCCAACGATTTAATTGGTAAAGTCTACGGAGGTATACATACCCTAACCTCCTCTGGATTTGAACTTGTGACCTCTTAGGAGGAAACACATGTTCTTAACCATTAGGCCCACTCAGGCTATATATATATATAAGAACTAAATATAAATATTAAAAAAAATTAAACAAATGTATAATATTTTTATTTTTTTTTAAACAAGATTAAAAACAAAATAACAATATATATATTTTTAATTAAAAAAGTAAAATAATAATTTAAATATTAAAAAAAAAAAATTAAAATTTTAAAATTAAACAATTTTAACATAAATAATAAAAATTAATGGAAATCTTAAAAAAAAAAAAAACTTAAACTATTAGAAACTAGCATACCCCTGAAGCAAGGGAAAGGGAACACCGAAGTGAATCTGGGTGGTTATGTTGTTCAAAGATCAAGGGATTTGTTTTTTTGTTTAAATGAATACTTCAAAAGATCTTCTAGTGGGGGTAAATGTGAATGCATGTACGATGGAAGGATGTGATGAAGGAAGTCTTGAGATCCTTGTTTATTGTTAAGTCAACCCCAATTGTTGTTTCTAATGGAGCTTTCAAGACAATACAATGGTAACAAAGGACTATTGGGTAAGAGGAGATCGAGAGTCATTATGTATCATGACATTTTCTTGAGTCACCGATACAATTCAATTAGAGGTTGGAAACCACCGATTCAAATGAACTACATAGTCCAAAGTGCATGATAGAGTCATCAATTTAACAATTTCTCAAGAATGGAGCTCCATCCAAAGTGCGTACAAAATTCACCTAGAGAAGGATGAGGAAAAACCTTCCAGTTTAGATGACTATTGAAGCACCAAACCCTCTGACTATTCTTTGTATGAATTTTCATTGTAATCAATATGTCCACACAATTTCATTTAGAATATTGAAGACATGAACAATTGAATGGTTTGTTGTCTCTTATATTTGGGTTATATAAGTATGAAGATAACATGAGAAGAAATGTTATGGAATGCAAACACAATTTGAAAAATAACAAACACCAATAATAAAGCATCTAATGATGAGTTTGGAGAGCATCATATAAACCTATTAACATTGAAGTTAATATAATTGCTCATGGAATATGAAGTTATATCCTTTATCAGAGATCACTTGCTTGTTCACCATAATGATTCCCACCCATGTAACCACATTGATTTCCCATAATCCAACATTTGATAACGACTATTTGTTTTCGTAACACAAACTAGAACATACTAACTATAATCTTGGAAGAGCTAAATGATATGTTACAGAGTGGGTTTTTCCAAAAGCTAAATTTCAATGATATTCATACAAATTTGTATACACCAAAAAATATTTGCAAGGCCTTAGTAGAAATCTTTTCCAATGGTGGAGAATTTCAATGTATGTCAAAAGATATTTTGTATACATGCTTAACCTTTCACACACCATTATTTCAAGAATGAAAGAAAATGGCTTAGACTGAAATATACCTGATCCAATGGATCTAGATAGACTTTGTTGAAATTGTTGTCTCAGTTTACATATCGGATACTCTAAGAGATTCTGGATGCGTTTTAGTTACTTGTTTAACATGCTTGGTGATTTTCGCATGTGTGTGTCATATAAATAAGTGTTTGAGCAGAATATATGATGTATACGAAATAAAGGAACCAACACAATTCAATAACATGTATTACGTAGAATAGCAGGAATAACAATGTGAATGTAGGAAATATATGAAATACTCATCAGCTAGATCTCATAAGAGTTGATCGTTGTTGGAATACAATGAAAAACAATAATAAATACCCTTATACAGAAGATCAGAAAGAATCAACAACATGCATGCACAAATCTATTGGATGCAATCTTGGGTACTCACAACCATTGTTGCAAATGTTTGGAAAGTTCACCCTACTGGAAATACTCGTCTGATCTACCTGGAAATTGTCCCAAATGATGCACCCTAACCTCACAACTTCTCCTGGTCACTGTCAGACTGAAGATCGGTCCACTACTGATCAAACTGGTCCCCGAATGGGACCCCTTGAGGGTTTGTGCCCCTCTCTTCGACAACTGGTGCGCCCCCAGTGATTCCACCATCGAAATCTAGCGATGTATGGCTCAAACTAAGCGCCCTGGTATGCTATGTACTGGGTCGGAAGGATTTCTCCGATTCTGGACCGATGAACTCTTTGGATCCATGAATGTGCTTCTCTGGAAGTTGCACACTAAATGACAAACTGGTGCGCCTTGGTGGATTCCTCCGTCGGAATCAGACAATTGATATCTCAAATGAAGTGCCAAGTGTCCCTCTCAATTGGGTCGGAAGGATTTGTCTCGATTTGACCTGAGCTCGACCAACTACAAAAAACTGTCTCTCAAACCCCTATGCCCTCACGGGCTGCAATGCGCATTGACTGAACTAGGTCTGAATACTCCTGATCTGGCACAATGAAATGCCTGGATGGTATCTCTGATAGCCTAGGTGTGTTTTCCAACACCGAAATTGATCTGGGTGGTGGTTTCCTCCAGAAATACACAAAACAACTAAGAGGTCGACTTCCTCCTCTAGAACCTGTTCTCAATTCAAAATCATAACATAATGAGGAATTAGGTTGAATTCCTCTTCGTATACCTCCCCCGATCTAATTTTTCGTTGACATCACTTAAGCTAGGCGCCTTTCCTCCTAAGTCGAATGTGATTAATTAATTAAGTCCCCCTTAACACCTTTTTCTTCTATTTTTTTGCTGACTTTGGCTTAAGTGACTTTTCCTATGCTTTTTGGCTTGATTCATCGTTTAGCCATTTATTCATCCTTATTTCTCCCTTTGTTTCATGTTTGTGCCTAACTATAGTCTACAGAAACAGATAGACTACTAAGTCACTCCCTGCTGAGGCTATTCTTGGGAACGGGACATCACATAGACATGAATAAAGAGAGAATAATTTAAAGAAATCTAAACCAAGACTCTCACTTGTAGAGATAGATCTAACGAGTAACATGTGTTACCCTCCACTTTGTTCTTCATGTAAAATTCTATGTTTTTCCATTTCAAAACAAATAAAAACAAAAGTTCATACCTAGAAAAAAGAATAGAATTGATTTCAAAGAAGCTTCATAATTTTCTAAATATATAAAGCAACGAAAATTTTGAACATGCCTTGTAAATGCACACATGAAAAACAAGAAATAACATTAACATCTTTGAGATGGAATCCTCCATCACCACGATTGTCCATGGGTTGAAAAAACACCCAATCCTCATATTGCTATAACACTTTTCTTCTTAAAAGAAGTAGGCATCATACTTTAAATTGGATTTAGAGGCCAATGTTCTGACCACTAGACCATGATAGTATTGAATCCAAAGAATCATATTTCTTTTTTTAATGTAAAATCTTTTGAAAATATCTATAATCCTAAAAACATGTTAATTATTTTTATTATATCAATAGCCAAAACAAACTAGCTACTATCATGATCATCAAAATCAAATCACAATTCCTTCGTACTTCTTTAGAACCGTTTTAACTTGCTATTAAATAATGAAGAATATCTTGTGCAAACATTAACAAAATCAAGTCTACAAGTTCACTTGGAAAGATTTTCAACCATCAAAAACTAATTAGAGCAAAAGTTCATAGCATTAAAAAATAACTAGAGTTTATGGCATAATTAAAAATAGATCCAAAGTTCAGGTAATAAAGAACATATCCGAAATAGAGGATTGAATTTACACCCCAGAAAATACTAAATGCCCAAGATTGATATATTTTACTTCTCGATTCACTAGATTTATGTGTGCATATGCAATAACTGCAAGTTTGCAACCTGTTCTCCGGGTTTGGGCGAGAAATCGAAATATTTGGTTCAGTTATGGAGAAATCGATTCAAGATTGCTTGAAATCGGTTCTTCATGCTTTTTTGATCGATTTCCGCTTTCTAAATCGAGTTATTGTGTTTGAAGTCGACAAGATGACTGTCGCAGACCGAATGCCACTAGTCTCTATAGGAGGTCTTGGCCCTCGACCTGATCATTCTTTGTTGGAGCAATCTCGCTGATGCAGGAGCATCGTTAACAAGAACACGTGGAGGGAAAACTCAGTGCCTCATCACGCCTTTGAATCATTTCAGAATCTTAACCATTGTCGTTTCCTGCAAATCTTTTTGAAATGATAAAAAATTGAAGAAGATCAAACGCTTGGGAGCTGAGTGATCACGAGTGGCATAGGAGTTTCACTCCTAGTCTTGAATGTAACGAAAAGTAAGTAGCGGTTAGTTTTTTTTTCTCGATTAGACGAGTAGTCGAGAGGGGGTACCCCAAGAACCCTTTGAAATAAATAGAGGTTTTGTACACCCGAATGAGGCTGCTGCAAGTTAGTAGGAGTTTGTTGTGACTTAGTTGTTGTTGATTTTTGTTGTTGGTTTATCATAGTTGTAGCCAATTTAATTTTGAATGAATATAATAGAGGAAAATTGATCCAATGCATGGTGTTGCTACAATTTACAATTCCCTGTTATTTTTGGTTTCATGAATGAATGAGTTATGTTGCTGAATACATGAAACTGTGAAGTGTTTAGATACGTTTCAATTGTTCTCTTCATTGATTCCATGCAAGGTGTGCATACAGTCCATAAGGAGTGCGTTGACAGATTTTATTTCGACTTAGAAGCTCAGAAGAGATAAACGCGAAACTTCCCTTTGCAAGGAGTGCAAAGAGACTGCTGCAAGGTGTGCACAGTTGTCGCAAGAACTTAAGCCTTGCGTGAGAACCTGTTGCAAGGAGTGCATAGATTCAAAAATCGACTAAGTGTCGAGAACCCTAAATAGGGGCACATTACCCCTTAATTGGGGAATATTACATTAGTAATGTTATTTTATTTATGTCGGCTTGGGTCCATTGGTTGTAATTGTACCTCCTAGTCTCCTATATATACCGAGGAGACATTTTCATTTGGAATAATCTTGTACTTGAACATTTATGTGGTGTAAAAGGATGTTTCCCCCTCAAAGAGGCTTATTATATGAAATTCTCTCTTTTTCAAGGCATTGAGTACTTATTCTGAGGTTTTTCTTTGCTATATTGATATTTGGTTTTTAACATATGGTATCAGAGCTCAAGGTCTTGGGGTTTCGCTGCTACATCTGAGACACCTTTCTACGACGTTTCAGAAGGAACCCCTTGGAGGATATTTAGTAGACAGATCAAGGTACACTGGGTTAAAATTTCATCTCTTGAGGCCGTACACTTTTAGAAATACAGCGTGTGTAAGATAGGATTATGGAATCATCTTGAATTGAGTCATTGCGAAATTTTCGTTATAAAAAAAATTCTGTAACATTTCAGACCCTGAAATCCGGAGGTTATTCACGTAAAATAGTAAGGTATATGTGATAAACATTTAAGCTTCTGGTTCATATTACATTTGTAGATACACCTTGTGGAAGATAGGGTATCTGACTAGTCCTATTGACTATTCTCAAGCAGGTGTTCCGGGTAAAACAATCATAACTTCTTCCTAGAGTATCCAAATTGAGTGAGACCCATTGCATTGGATAGTGGAAAGTCCGTAGTATTTATGGTACAAGTTTCATAATTTTTCATCAATTATTTTGTGCGAGGCACACTATACAAGTGAGATCTCCTGGAAAGGCCAAAAATCAGCAAGTTGTGGGGAAGTTACCGCAAATTCCACTTGGAACATCCAATTTTGATCAGACCTATGGCATTGTAGAGAAGAAATATCAAAGAACTACAAAAAAGAAATTTTCATACCTAGAAGGGCTGAAACTTTGGAGATACAACAGAAGAAATATTGTCTGGGCTCAAAATCAAGGTTTAAAAGTGATACTTGGCCAACATGCCACCAAAAAAGGGAACTTCTACACCAAATAAGCCTCCAAACAGTCCTACTTGGACTCTTGATGAAGGTGAAGAAATGCGTAGGGACATAAATGAATTACAAAACAAGACAATGACAAAAGATGAACTACAAGGGATGGTGGATTCAACTGAAGCTAAATTGGAGGCAATAATGGATACTAAGATGGATGGTTTAAAAAGGGAGATCATGGAAGGATTGGAACATTTCCTAATAGAGAGGACACCTGAAAGTGAAAATGTATCCCATGAAATTCATGATGAGGACACAAGAAATATGAATTGAGAATGGAGAAACTCCAACTTTGGGTTGAAGACCAACCACGTTCCTAAGATCGATATGAGGAAGTTTGATGGCAAGGACCCAATCACATGGATACTTCAGATGGAGC
>WSFP011505297.1:0-13512 GCA_009831015.1 Picea engelmannii | reverse complement strand
ATTAGCTACAGAATCGTTTGGTTCTGTTATGTAGTCATAAAAGTGGATTTTTTTGATGATTTTGCAACTAAAATATCATTTAATCTTGTCCATTTTTGTCCTTGTTCAGGTACTTGCGAATTTCAATGACCAATGGGCAAGCTATGGCTGTTTGAAAGATGTTTTAGTGATACAGTTTTGCTATGGGTTGTTAGCTTTAGTTAGTTTTGGGAAGATCTTCCCAGATTTTTGTGAAGCAGTTTTAACTTCCACAAGGATGTTTTACCTTGTGAAAAAACTTATAAATGCTGCTCATTTTTGCAATATGGGGGAGGATCAGTTTGGAAGGACAAAGATATGTAATTCTTGTTCAAACTGGAGCAGAATTGATGCGTTGTTATAGCTTTTGCTTTTCAATATATCGGTACTTTGTTCCAAGTTTTGTATATCATGCTGTCTATGGTTTAGTATCACTTTGTTGTCTAAATCAAATACAAGTGATATAATTTCTTACTTTTATACATATTTTGTTGCTTCCAAGGAAATAAGGAACATAACAGTTGTTGATTCATTTTATGAATTATAGCTTTGTCTTCTTCGTAGAGTGAATTGTTACATAAGTTTTCTGCATTATAGGTTTCCCTTTTGCAGAGATTTATCATCATAAAACTGTTATGATTTCTTTTATGTCTTCGTTTGTCCTGTAACATACTTCAAGAAGCAGCACAACTGATCGTTTTCGAGAAGCTTAAGGATTTAATGGTGTGAATTTCTTCCTCCAACCAGCTTAAGAAGACATCTTGCACAGGGCAGACTTGGAGCGTTTCCAGGTCAATTAGTTAGGTGTTTATTGCTTTGATTAATTAGTAGTTTAGTTAGATTAGATTAGATTGTTTAATTTCAGTTAGCTTTCTTTTTTTTTGTTCATAAATCATAAAATCCAAAAAGAGACCCTTGGCTGTCTCAGGGCAGCAAACACATTAGTTTCACAGGTTTTAATCAAATCTGTAATTTTTCCATATTGTATATTTGTGAATAAAGAATGATCATAGTTGATAATTAAGTAGTTGATTTGAGTTATTATAATCATAGTTAGTATCTTGTATAAGTAGTTAGTAATTTGTAGTTAGATTAGTGTAGTTAGTTTATAGTTTCCTTTATTAGTTTATTTCTTTGTCTTTGTTTTATTAGTTTCTAGTTTCCCTTTAGATTTCTTAGCTCAAATCATTTCTCTTTGGTTTCCATACGATACCTTAGGGCGGCCAACGGAGCCGTTAAACTCGTCAGGGTGATCCATTCCAAATGGCTTGGGTTATTAGACAACCCCGGACCGGTTCCACTCTCTTAATTGACGGACGGTCGTTTTCGCCCGTCAACACAAAGAAGGGATCTTTGCGTCAGCCAAGAATTCCTCTTGTCTTATGGCATCAAGCCCTTCAAAGATGAGGTATTGTGTGATGTTTCTCCCTTTAAAGTTTTTGATGTTATTTTTGGCTAACCTTATTTATGGAAATGTCATGTTGTATATGAGTCTAGGGCTCACAGTGTTATTATTACTTTGGACAAGAAATTGTATAGGATACCTGAGGTAGTCCCACCTACTTCCATTTCCTTGATCTCTGCCAAGCAATGCAAGAATTTCATCTCTCATACTGAGAAGTTTGTCTTCTTCATGATTCTCTCTCAAAGTGAGCGAAAGGTTGTAGCCACATCCATGGCTTCCGTGACTGATCTCTCCATGCAGCAGAAGCAAGTGGATAAGGTCATTGAATAAAACAAAGACATCTTCTCCTCACTCATTAGGGTACCTCTACACTGTTAGGTCGAGCATTTAATAGTTCTGACCCCCAACGCATCGTTACACAATGGGCCAGTCTATCACCACTCTCTATTAGAAAACCAAGATATCAAGTGTCAGATCCAAGAAATACTCCAAAAGGGACACATCCGACCCAACTCATCACTATGTGGAAGCCCAATCGTGCTTATGTAGAAAAAATATGGGACCTGGCGACTGTGTATTGATTCCCTGATCGGGTACCTATACACTGTCAGGAACCGGTACATGATTCCCCGAATTGACGATCTCCTTGAACAACTCAAGGGGGGCAAATACTTTAGTAATATTGATCTGAATTTTGGCTACCATTAGGTCCCAATAGAGCAAACAGATGTCTGGAAAACTTTTGTCAAGGCCAAAGAAGGTCTTTTCGAATGGTTGGTCATGCCCTTTGGTTTGACGAATGCCCAAAAAATTTCATGAGGATGATGGATGATATCTTGCAACCTTTCACCAATTATTTTGTGGTGGTGTATCTATATGACATCCTCATCTATAAAAAGAATTGGGTGGAACAATTGTAGCATATTCAACAGGTTCTACACACTTTGTGACAACATAAGCTATACTCAAATTTGGAAAAATTCTCCTTCGGCGTGGATAGGGTCCAGTACCTAGGATACATTGTTGATGATCATGGGGTGTATTTTGATCCCTCCAAGATCTAGGTCATTCGTGACTGGCCAGCCCCAACCACGCTCACTGAGATTCAAATATTTTTAGGCCTTTCCAATTTCTATCGCAGGTTTGTGTTGGGATTCTCCCATATTACATGGGCCCTCATCCAAGTAAAGAGGGGTGGTAGTAAGGAAAATTTTGTGTGGGGCCTTTCGAAACAACAAGTGTTCGATGATTTGAAGCATCACTTGTGCTAAGCCCCAATACACTCATTACCCGACCTACAACAACCCTTTGAGATCGAGATAGATGCTTCAGACTATGTTGTGGGTGCAGTTCTCACTTAGCACGAACACCCTATGGACTATCATAGTGAGACATTATCATATGTTGTTTGTAATTACCCTACTTACGATAAATAAATGTACTCCATTGTGAAATTATGTTGCCAATGGAGGCATTACATTCTCGGGAAGGAGATAATCATCCACACTGATCATAATTCATTGTAGTTCATGCAGACACAGGGAAAATTGCAAAATGACCACCATCAGAAGTGGTCCACATACTTGCAATAGTTCCATCTCAACATCAAGTATAAGATAGGAAGAACCAATCATGTCATTGATTTCCTCAACTGTCCTCCAGTTGTAGTACTCACCATGGTGAGAAACTCCTGCAGCCACAAGGGTCCCAACTCTATGAGAGAGATATTTATTTCTCCGCCACCTACCAAATGTTGGGTGCAAACATGGTTGTCACTGATTTCCATCTTCAGGATGGGATGTTATGCCATCTAGGCCATCTCTGTGTTCCATCAAGTGAGCGAGCGAAGCTAATTTGGGAATCCCACAACATCCATGTAGCAGGACACTTCGGTGTCGAAAAGACAGTGGAAGTGATGCAACAACATTTCTATTAGCCGAAACATCGACATGATGTCAACAATTATATCAGGTCTTGCACTGCTAGTGCCATTGACAAATCGACCATTAAGAAACAAGGCATGTACACCCCTCTACCTACTCCTAAAAGGCCTTGGGAATCCATCTTGATGGACTACATGTTGGGCCTTTCGTCAACTAAGCAGGGAAATGTCTAAATTTTTTTGGTGGTTGATCATTTTTCTAAAATGGTGATTCTAGACGCCTGTAAGAAGAGTATCACAATAGAGGTCATTTCCAAGATCTTCTTCAAACGAGTGTGGGTACATTTTGGGATACCACAAACCATTGTATCATATCGGGAAAAACAGTTCCTCAACACATTTTGTTCAAGCCTATGGTCATTTTTGGACACCAAGCTCACCAAATCCACTGCCTTCCACCCCCATATGGATGGTCAAACCGAGGTCGTCAAATGGATGATCATGCATATCCTGCGCATGTACAATTCCAAGCATCCTCGCACATGGGATGAGAGTTTTATCTGTGTTCAACAAAACTACAACAGAGACCTACATAGCTCAACTAGCCACAATCCCTTTCAGGTGGGGTTAGGATTTCAACCATTGGGTCCCATGGATGTTGCACTACCCCTTGCGACCACCTAGGAAAACTCGTCCCATGCTCAAAATGAAGCCAAACAATCTACTAGGTTCATTGAACAAATCCATCACATCTGCCAATAGTTTCAGGATATTTTATAGAAGTCCAATGCCAAGTACAAGCAACATCATGATCAACATCGGGTGCCAAAGAAGTTTTAGGTGGGAGATAAATTTTGGTTTCACTTGTAGAAGGAATGTTTTACGAATCCCCATCGAAATATTCGTCTACTCTTCTATGGACCTTACACCATCACCAAGGTTGTGGATGATAATTATTTTGAGATCAACATTCCCCCCTTCCTTGGCTTGCATCCAGTATTTACTGTCGACCTCCTTCAACCATATTTTCCACCATTATTAGACACCTCAGAGATATAAGAACAATTGAAACCAAAAAATCTCAACCCTAATTACATGGAACATGAATCCACTAATCATATCATGGACAAACAGGTCAAGGGAACTCACTAGAAGAGGATCCAACTTTATTGGGTTGTCAAAGCAAAGCATCTCCTACACCAAGGCAAGTGGCTCATCTAGGGCCAAATTTAACATAAATTTCCTCATCTGATGGGGGGAATCAATGAAATGGAGACCATTTATTCTTAAGGGGGGAGGATTTATCCGAGTGGATATCAGTGGCCACCCATCTATTCCAACTGGATCATCTCTGCAGTTTCTCAATTTGGCAGTTTTTTCCTAGTTTTCAGGTCTTGAATTTTCAGGGTTGTTTTGAGGACCTAAACAACGTTTTTAGGGATCGCCACAGTCAAAGTATAGATGAAATAAAAGGTTTATGGAATAATTTTTATTCCTCAGATAAACCTTTCCAACGGGCTATCATGAGCTTAAAATGGAGATCGTATGCAAACGTTACAACCCTAGGAAGTTGATGTACCACTTATTGCAATGGGGCCCACATAACTTTTGGTGCTTCATCTCCTATGGTTAGGTTTTTGGATGTCTATGGTTTTGAAATTCATGTTTATTGTAAAAATTATTTCAGAGCCTTATTGTACTCATCTTCTTCCGAATGAGCGTTGTCATCACATCTCTTCTCAAAGATAAGATGCCACCATTCTAGCAACCATGTTTCAGTCTGCATTTTACAGTTTTCAACATATTTCTTATTTAATAGAAGTCAAGATTTTCTATATCTCTGTTATTATTCATTATGTATTTGTGTTAATATTATAAATTTTTGTTTTCATTTCGTTCCACTTATAAATCTAGATAAAAATGTTAGGAAACAAATACAAAAATAGCTTGAAAATATAAATAAAACAAGTTCTATGCCTTGAGAAATAGATATAAGAATGAAATATAAGCCTCTTAGAGGGGGAAACCTCCTTTTACAATAAAACAAATGTAGAGGGATGATATGAGATGATTCTAAAACTAGGTCTCCTTAGTATATGTATAGGAGACAAAGGGTACAATTAAAATTAAAGGGTTTAGCCAACAAGACTAATATAACAATTGAAATATAACTCACTATCTTGGGTGAAGAGAGAAGAAGTGTCCTCAGACACAGAAGTTTTATTAAAAGAAGGAAAATAATTGCATCATAAATGCAAGAGCTTACAATCTCCAACATGACTCACACATTAGAAAGTGAGAGCTTTAATAAGCTCATACAACTATTTCTAAGCTAATTTTTGGTATGGACATCTTATCACATAATCATGTGAGTATTATGAGTGTCCATTTACATTTAATGAAGATTCTAACAATCTCCTATTATATTGCTTCTAAGAAGCAACTCTTTTTTAAACTTATTATCTAATCTAACTAAAATATATTCTAGAAAAGCCTAAGTATAATAAAATAGTATTATACACAGTACTTTAGGATCATTAATATCTAACATTCCCCCCTTTGATCCAAAAGTACATTGGAAAAAATACCAAGTTCTTTTATTTCATTCATCAGGTCTTACATTTTTCAAAAGTTGAACAACCCACTTAGGAAGTTGTTGTTGACTTGTTTGAAGATCTAAATGTTCACCATCATTAAAGATAGAATTAATAAAGACAAAATCTCTTATTTACTCTCAAGGATTCAGTGGTGGAGTGTCGTCATCTGATGAACTACTGGATGAATATTCAAATGAATTTTGTGATGAAATTTGTGTTGAATAAGAAGGTAAACTTGATGAAAAATTTTCATGTTTTGAAGAAGTTAAATCAATTTCAAACCAACATTGTTGACTTAGTTGATTTTTCATCCTGAGTTTTTCTTTATCAACTTCTTTGTCCAATATTTCAAGAAGGATTTTTATTTCTGCAACACTCTTGATTTCTGTTTTTTCAAATATAACATCTCGACTGACAATGAATTTTCCATCAAATAAAAGGTGATATCCCTTCTTCTCATCGGAATATCCAAGCAAGATACATTTCACACTTCGTGAATCCAACTTAGTTCGTTTTTATTTAGGAACTAATGCATAACATACCAAACCAAAAACTTGAAGATGTTTGATTCAAGGCTTGAACCCATATCGTGCTTCATATGGTGTGATCTCATCCAAAGAAGCAGTGGGATATATGTTCCTTAGATAAATGGTAGTATGAACTGCTTCAGTTCAATATGAGGGACTTAAATTCTTGAAGGTTAACATGGATCTAGCCATGCCTAACAAAGTGTGATTCATCATTTATGTTACCCCATTTTGCTGAGGAGTATACACATTTGTTAATTTACTTTTGATTCCCTTTTCACTATATAAAGTTTGGAATTCATTGGAACTGAATTCCCCTCCATTATTAGTCCTTAATGTGCCAATCTTTTCCTTAGCTTCATTTTCAACCATATGTCAAAAAACCTTGAACCTTTGAAAGGTTTATGATTTTTCCTTTAGGAAATAAACCCAAATCATTCTATTATAATCATCAATAAGTAGTAGAAAATATTTACAACCACCTAGAGAAGTTTCTAGGGGTCCACAAAGATCACTATGAACAAGTTGCAAACACTTGTTTGCATGCCAAGAACTTGTCGGAAATGTATCTCTATTATGTTTCCTGTAAATGCAAGTTGCACATCTTGCATTTTCCTTTCTAAAAGTGGGAAGTCCGCTTAGCATTCCCTATTTTTGAAGTTGAGAGAGACTTTCAAAATTCAAATCTTCATATCAGACATGCCATAATCTTATTGGTGAAGTTGATGAATCCACAACTCTTGCAAAATCTTGCTTCCGAGGAATGACTTTTCCTTTTATCCTAAGAAGCTTTTCATCTTCATATCCCATCATTACTGTCTTTAAATTATGTTTGGGGGAGTTGAATTTCACACACCTGTCTTCCATGATGACTTGATGCCCTGCTTGGGGAATCATCACCAAGGATAACAAATTCTTCTTGAATGTTGGTACATGCCAAACATTCGATATCATTTTCTCTCCAATTCCAAGAAGAGAAACTTTCACTAAACCTTTCCCAGAAGGTGTGTGTGTCGTATCATTAGCCAAAATTATTGAATTGAGTTTCCATTATTGAAATGTCCAAATGAAATCATGTCAGAAAGTCATATGTTGGGTAGCTACAGTATCTAATATCTAAGCATCTTCATAGTCACTCTTAAGAGAATAATGAGAAACTTCTAAAGTTGTTGATTCTGAATTCTAAAGTGTAGTAAAAATATATTCCGAATCATCATCTTCTTGATCATTAGCATATTGTTTCGATGTTCATTGTTGTTTAAACTTTGGTATTTTCTCAATTAGAGTGTGACAATCCTCTGCATAATGACAAATTTTGTTACATTGTCTGTGTACAACCTGAATGAAATATCTACCTCTACCATACTGATTATTGCAATTTTAAGGTGTTTCTTATTGACTTCTCCTGAATTTATTTGATCCTCGTTGAAAATTTTCATTTCCTCTTCCTTGACTACTTATGCGTCCTTGATTGTAGTGTCTTCCTTGATCATTACCTATGCCTCTTCTTTGACTTTGTCCTTTTCATTATCCTCTATAAGTTGATTGTTCTTGAATACCACATCCTCTATTGTTGAATTGACCTCCTCTTCCTCTTGAAATTTGAGTTGAATATTTACTTGTACTGGCTTATGTAAGGAAGACATCTTCACCAACTTGTTTCCTCTTCCCGGAAGTTTTATCATGTTGAGATGACAATTCACTCAACTAATCAAATGTGATCTTATCCAACTTTCCAGTCAATTGCAAAGTTTCTAAGAAATTTTTATAGGATGATAGCAACCCTGCAATCAAAATCATTGTCATCAAATTGTCTTAGACAATAGTAAATCCAGCCTTAGAGATTTCCTGTTTGATATTCTTGAGTTGGGAAATGTACTCAAGTACATCGCCACCTTCAGTTAATTTTTGTTGAAGCAGTTTTAATTGAAGATCAACCATTTTAGTTTTGGGTTGAGTATCAAACAGATCCCTCAATGTTTTCCAAGTAGTCAAGGCATCGGATGCATTTTCAATGTGAACCTACATTTCTTCATTAACAGATGATTTAATCAATGCTAATGCATTTTCATCTTTGAGTTCCCATTTAGATAATGATGTTGCATCAATTGGTTTGTTTGGTTCTGCATCGCCACTACAAATATATTTCCACAACTCATTATACATTAACGTACTTTTCATATGACTTTTCCATGCCTTATAGTTCTTTGAGCCTTCGATTTTGTTAGGCTTGGAAAAAAATTGATTAATTTGGACATTGTGAATGCTTTATGTAAGAAAAAATGATGCACCATAAAGAATAAAATGAATGAAGCACCACACGGAAATAAAGAGCAAATAACACACCACATGCTGCACTGCAAAAAAAAGGAGAACTATCGAAGCTTGTCCTTAACCCTCGTATAGTCACTTGAAAAAGAGTAATTGAAATTTATACTTGGCTCTAATCAGCTCTTTAAAAAACACTTGATACAAAATTTGACTCCTTATCACTCCTTATTTCTTGGTAACCACTAAAAAAATAAAAATAGAAATTACAATGTTCTTCTATTGCCTTCACTGCTTGTCCCCATCAAAGTAAAAAATTACTTTTATTTTACAAAATACATAAAATTTCCCTAGTTATGCCCACTTTACAATCCTCTTGTAAATATGTTTGCATATGCTTTAATACATGTGCATTTAAGGAAGCCAAAATGCGCATATATGGAAGTTATCTTCCGTATATGCACATTCTATCTTCCGTACATGTGCATTTTGTCTTCTATAAATGCGCATATACAAAAGCTATATATACGGAAGAGAGCTTCCATATATGCGCATTTTGGCTTCTATAAATGTGCATATACCGAAGGCAAAATGTACATATATGGAAGAGATCTTCCATAAATGCGCATTTTTGTTTTCCGTAAATGCGCATTTTTCCTTCCATAAATGCGCATATATGGAAGTTGTCTTCTGTATATGCACATTTTTCCATCCGTATATGCACATTTTTCCATCCGTATATGCGCATTATGGCTTCCGTAAATGCGCATTTATGGAAGCCAAAATGCGCATATACAGAAGTGAGATTTAAGGAAGCCAAAATGTGCATATACAAAAGCTCTCTTCTGTATATGCACATTTTGTCTTATGTATATGCACATTTACGGAAGATCTCTTCCTTATATAGAGCTTTCGTATATGCGCATTTTGGCTTTCGTAAATGTGCATATACAAAAACCAAAATGAACATATACGGAAGCTCTCTTCTGTATATGCGCATTTTGGCTTCCGTATATGCACATTTTTTCCTTCCATACATAAATGTGCATATACGGAAGCTAAAATGCGCATACACGAAAGCTCTCTTCCATATATGCACATTTACGGAAGGAAAAAATGTGCATATACAAAAGCCAAAATGCACATATATGAAAGAGAGCTTCCATATATGTGCATTTTGGCTTCTGTATATGCACATTTACAGAAGCCCAAATGCGCATATACAAAATCTCTATATATGGAAGAGAGCTTTTGTAAATGCGCATTATGGCTTCCGTAAATATGCATATACGTAAGAGAGCTTCTATATATGCGCATTTAAGGAAGGAAATAATGCACATATACGGAAGCCAAAATGCGCAATTACGGAAGCTATCTTCCGTATATGCGCATTCTATCTTTTGTATATGTGCATTTTTGCTTCCATAAATTTGCATATACGAAAGCCAAAATGCGCATATAAGGAAGCTCTATATATGAAAGAGAGATTTCGTATATGTGCATTTTGCCTTCCATAAATGCGCATATACGAAAGAAAAAATGTATATATATGGAAGAGAGCTTCCATAAATGCATATTTTTGTTTTTTCGTAAATGCACATTTTTTCCTTCCATAAATGCGCATATACAGAAACTCTCTTCCATATATGCACAGCTTGTCTTCTGTATATGCGCATTTTGGCTTCCATAAATGCGCATATACGGAAGCCAAAATGCGCATTTACAGAAGCCAAAATGCGCAATGCACATTTTGGCTTCCGTAAATCTCTCTTCCGTATATGCACATTTTGGCTTTTGTAAATTCGCATATATGAAAGCCAAAATGCGCATATAAGGAAGAAAAAATTTTCATATACGAAAGAGAGCTTTTGTATATGTGAATTTACGGAAGGAAAAAATGCGCATTTACAGAAAACAAAAATACGCATTTATGGAATATCTCTTTCATATATGTACATTTTTCCTTCTGTATATGAGCATTTATGGAAGGAAAAATGCATATATACTCCTTGCATAACTTACAGAAGAGAAACAATTGAAACTTGTTCAATTCTTCATGAATTCATTCATTCACCATGAACCTCATACATCCACAAATTTCATAACAACAGTAAAACTGTAAAATAATATCAACACTGTACAATTGGATAAATTCTCCTTTGTTCTATTCATTCCCAAAAACCAGGATTAAAACTGCTATCTCTTACAAAGAATACAATGAGAAAATAACTTGTCTAAGGACTGAGAGCCTTCTTCGCTTCTCTTCCTCCTATCTAAGTTCTATGACCTTCTACTCTAGCGGTTACCTACTCAGCTTAATTAAATGCAACCTAATGACTAATAAGGGATAATTTCCTACACCTGTATATTTTACAGTCGTGATATATTTACAATGATCCGTCATTTCAAACGGTGGCCCGAATTTCCATACAACTAATTTAATTAACAAGAAATTAAAAAAAAATCTCCACACCACAACCAAGTTGGTTAAGAGTCAGTTTGGTTTTTTCAATGTGTTGAGGTGCCAATTTTGCTTCCACTTTCGCTTTTCTTAATTTGATAGTGATGCTCCTGCATCACTACGCCCTCTAGAACTATGACCTCTGGAACTATGACATTTGGAACTATGATCTATGAAACTATGACTTGTGGAACTGTGACCTGTGGAACTATTACCTATGGAACTACGCCCTCTGGAACTATGACCTGTGGAACTACGCCCTCTAGAACTATGACCTCTAGAACTAATAGTTCCAAAGGGCGTAGTTCCAAAGGTCATAGTTCTAGAGGTCATAGTTCCATAGGGCATAGTTCTAGAGATCATAGTTCCAGAGGGCATAGTTCCACAAGTCATAGTTCCAGAGGTCATAATTCCATAGGGCATGGTTCCAGAGGTCATAGTTATAGAGGGCGTTGTTCCATAGGTCATAGTTCCACAAGTCATAGTTTCACATGTCATAGTTCCATAGTTCATAGTTCCAAAGGTCATAGTTCCACGGGTCAAAGTTCTAGAGGTCATAGTTCCATAGGAAGTAGTTCAAGAGTTCATAGTTCCATAGGGCATAGTTTTAGAAGTCACAGTTCCACAGGTCATAGTTCCACATGTCACAGTTCCATAGGTCATAGTTACAAAGTTCATAGTTCCACAGGTCATAGCTCCATAGGGTGTAGTTCTAGAGGTCATAGTTCTAGAGGTCATAGTTCCAGAGGTCATATTGCAGAGCTGGACAAGCTTCTCTGAATGCTTCCAATTTCTTATGAGCAAGGTTACCGAGCCTTGGAACAATAATTATCTAATTTTACTTTTAAATTTTAATTTTTATATAAATATAATAAATGAACATTCAGATTATAATAAAAATTAGTAAATTTTTATATAATTATATGTTAGTCAAATAAATAAATAAATAATCAATCATTTTAAAATATTTGGATTTGTAGATAAATTGAAATAAAAAATACAATCTTTTTGTTTTGAGGAATGTTGTTTATGAGGTCATAGTTCCAAACGTCATAGTTCCATAGGTCAACGTTCCAGAGGTCATAGTTCTAGAGGGCGTAGTTCAAGAGGTCATAGTTTCAGAGGGCATAGTTCTAGAGGTCACAGTTCCACAGGTCATAGTTCCAAAGGTCATATTTTCAAAGGGCGTAGTTCTGCAGGTCAGGTGGAACTACGCCCTCTGGAACTATGACCTATGGAACTAGGCCCTCTGGAACTATTACCTGTGGAACTACACCCTCTGGAACTACGCCCTCTGGAACTATTCCCTTTGGAACTATGACTTGTCGAACTACGCCCTCTGGAACTATGCCTCTGGAACTATGAACTCTGGAACTACGCCCTCTGGAACTACGCCCTCTCGAACTATGACCTGTGATACTACGCCCTCTCAAACTACACCCTCTTGAACTACGCCTCTGGAACTATGAACTCTGGAACTATGAACTCTTGAACTATGCCCTCTCGAACTATGACCTTTGGAAATATGACCTATGGAACTGTGACCTGTGGAATTGTGACCTGTGGAACTATGCCCTCTGGAACTATGAACTGTGGAACTACGCACTCTAAAACTATGACCTCTAGAACTATGACCTGTGGAATTACGCCCTTTGGAACTATGACCTGTGGAACTACGCCCTCTGGAACTATTACCTTTGGAACTACACTCTCTGGAACTACGCCCTCTAGAACTATGCCCTTTGGAACTATGACCTATGGAACTATGCCCTCTGGAACTATGCCTCTGGAACTATGACCTCTGGAACTACTCCCTCTAGAACTACACCCTCTGGAACTACGACCTCTGGAACTATGACCTCTAGAACTACACCCTTTGGAACTATGCCCTTTGGAACTATGACCTCTGGAACTACGCCCTCTGGAACTACACCTCTGGAACTATGACCTCTGGAACTATGACCTGTGGAACTATGCCCTCTGGAACTATGAACTCTGGAACTACACCCTCTGGAACTACACCCTTTGGAACTATGACCTGTGTAACTACACCCTCTGGAACTATGACCTCTGGAACTATGCCCTCTGGAACTATGCCCTTTGGAGCTATGACCTCTGGAACTATGCCCTCTGGAACTACGCCTCTAGAACTATGACCTCTGGAACTATGACTTGTGGAACTACGCCCTCTGGATCAATGAGCTTTGGAACTATGCCCTCTATAACTACGCCCTTTGGAGCTATGACCTGTGGAACTATGCCCTCTGGAACTATGACCTGTGGAACTATGCCCTCTGGAACTACGCCCCTGGAACTATGACCTGTGGAACTACGTGTTGGATCATGTTGTCATT
>WSFP011505296.1:0-13512 GCA_009831015.1 Picea engelmannii | reverse complement strand
ATTTTTGGGTTTTAATGGTAATTAAGCCTATTTTTAATGGTTTTTGGGAGTTATTGGGTAGTTTTGGAGCCTAAATTTTGGGAGGAAGTTGGAGATGAGCAACCAAATTCCCAGCTATATAACCCAAGCCTGTTTGAGGCCATGGGGGGGCATTCAGAGTAGAATTATGCTGAGGAGAAGCCAAGCCAAAGCCATTTTGAGGTAGATAAGCTTTTGAGGAGGAGACACTGTCGGATCATTTTTGGGAGCTCCGGACGTCCATTTTGCGTGCCATTTTCTTTGCAGGGTTCTAGAGATCTGGAGGAACATGACCAGATTAGTCTTGTAACCATTTGGAATTGTAGTGATATACTTTTGAGCTTTTGAATAGAAATAAAGAAGCCTCATCCATAGAGAAAAGGCTCGGAGACGTAGGCAAAGTTGTGTTGAACTCTGTTATCAATCTGCGTGTTATGGTTTGTTGTTTATTCTTTCATTTCAGATATGGAAATGTATGTATGGATGTCATAATTCCTCTTCTTTCCTCATTCTTTTGCTAAGTTTCTCAAATGGTTAATTAACGCATGCAAAATTAAAACTCAACCGTAAGTCATTAAAAGATCCGACAGATCATTACATTCGGGCGAGCAGTCTTTTCTCCTTTTTGTTCTATGCATGTTAGTCTAGTAGCCCTTGTGCCAATGCATGTAGTCTTAGTTTCTTATTGGCTGAATTGCATGCTTGCGTTCGTCATCAGTTGCATGGTTAATTTTTTGTTGTCTCCGCCATCTCGCCTTTAGAAAAAAAAAAATTAGCACCTTCTGCTTCACTTGTAATCGTAATGATGGGGTTGTTACATATGGAATCAGAGATAGTTCAACCTTGAAACTGTGGATCGCTAGAATTTCCACTGCAATAAACCCGTGAGTATTAACCCTTGCGTTATTGAAAAACCTTAAATGTGTCCATGTGGTGATCGAATTTAGAGAACGCCTCAAAGTTTCGCAGTGTTGTTCCATGGAAGGAGGTGCAATGCCTCCAGAAGTTCCCACACCCTCAAAGTTGGACCCCTAAGGGGAAGAGAAAGTCCTTGGGATGGATTCACTTATTGTAAGGGATGATGATGGTATGACAAGGCCCTTCCAGGTAATGTCAAAGGGGCCTTGATTCCCTTCGGCACTGAGATGAGTCCAGGGCACCTGTAACCTTGAGGGTCCACAATGCGCCCTAGATAGTGTCGTTAGAATCCATCAAGAAAACTATAGAGTTGAGTTCTTGAGCCCACGAGTGTCATGGACAACTATACCATCGAGGCACAGTTGTAGAGAAAGGTGTCGTGCTTCACGCTTCGTGATTATGACCTCCAGCATGAAGGTCTGCATGGTGGTATTTTGACTGAAGGGGAGTTCTCTTTTGTGGCGGAATATGCTCCTTCCACTTTTGAACATGGTCACCTAAAACGTGTCATGGGAACTGTTCGAGGGACGGTTCCAAGAAAGGAATATTTCTGAGGAATTTGTTGAGCATCAACTCAACAAGTTTGATGCCTTGTGAAGAGGTAGTTGCATGATGCCCGAGTACGAGGCCCATTTTGGAGCTATTCCGGTATGCTCCACATAAAATTACCTAGAATCTTAAGGTCAAGAAGTTCGAGTTGAGCCTTATTGTTAGAATTCATATTCTACTTTGGGTATCATGGATACTGGACTGGAGAAAGTGTTGGATGGTGGGGAGCCACATTACCAACACTACTTCCCAGAGGAGAGGGCTAGAGCTTCTGGATCAACCGGACCCACTATTGTGGGAGTTTTGGGCAAGGCCCATCGAATTCACGTAGTGGTGAATAACCGCCAGCCAGAGCACCAGTTGAATGTGGTCGAGATTTCAGGTACCATCGTTGTCTAGACCCTTATATTTGAAATATCTCGGTGCTACCGAGAGATTCATTTATGGTGCAGTGCTAACAAAAAGGGGAGATTAAGGTAAAGGCAGTCGGACAGGATGAGTTTAGCTTTGTAAGGATGGATTTGGTAGCCAAACAGAAGGTTGGAGGAACGGTTACAGGTTGTACCCTTAACCTGAGAGAGTTGTCACCAGGGCCAATGGTGCAGACGTCACCTCAGCATGTCTGCGATCACCAGGACCTTCTCTAGCTTTGGCCCGAAGAGCCAAAATGCCCTTCAACATCCCTTTTGAAAGTTCTCCACCCATAGCTTACTCACCACTGATATCCCTTCCAAATTGGGAAATCGGAATTCACGATTTCGCGAATTCTGGAGTCACAATTCCTTACCTCGTGATTCCCCGAATTCTGACGTGGGTCAATCACTGACTTCCTCCTCTCGAACTATCAGAGTTTTCCCTATCGGGAAATCGCTACTCACGATATCAACGAGTGGGAACTTCAACCTCCAAGTCCTGATGTGTCGATTCTCCAATGACACCTGTCCTCTTTGTTGAATCTTGGAACCCACACACCTATAGCGATCGCGAAATCGCTGATCGGGAATTTGCAATTTTCATGGCACCGATTAACAAGACCCCTCAAGTCCCGAACCCCGATATGTGATGCCACGTGTTAATGCTCCACACTATCACTGTGGGACCCGTCGCAACTCGGGGTTTCGCTATTTCTCTATGGACCTTTCAACCCCGAAAACATCGAAGTGTCGAATCTGGACTTCCCGGGATTTCGTGCCACCTATCCCTGAAATGATCGACGACTCCGATTTAAACTGGGAAATCGACAATCGCGATTTCAACATCTATGAAACTCTCACCCCCGAGAAACTCGATATGCCGAATCTCGATGGCTCTTGGTCCTTCTTGCGCCTGAGGGTTAAATCCCTCGCTAGTTCTCCCAGATCTGACGGTCAGTGGGATTTCGCGAATCTATCCTGCGAACCCTGGCCGTTGATTCTCTTCCTTGAGAAATTTTCCCGCTTCAAAGCTTCTTCCAGCTCGAACCTTATCCTAGGTCCTTCTCCTAGGAATCATGAAGGAACTACCCCTCCTGGGCTTGTCTTCACTTCACAAGTCTTTATGAGGGCTAGTTGCACGCACTCCTTGCGGAAAAACTCCAAACACGACTAAGTATTTGAACTCTTCGATCCTGCGCACTCCTCCAGCATAAATATTTCAATTCTTTGCTCAGAATTGCAACTCTGAGTCCTCCTCTAGCCTGTGCACACCTTGCACGACTTTGGTGTCAAACTTGCACTTTTGAGATGAATGGAAACAAAAGCTATCCCCAAGTAAACCCTGCAGTCACGCACTCCTTGCAGACAGATTCAACTGCACTCCTTGCAGGAACTCTATGGCTCACTTAGGGAAATAATTGAAACTCATTCACTCAATCTCTCAGATTTCAAATCAACCATGAAATCAATTACATACCATATAAAATCAAATGCATGATAAGAAGCAAACATCTATGAGCATAATATCAACAACACACAGAGAATAACACAACCATGGAATTGAATCTAAGCTTTATCTTATTAACTCAATATCTGTACATGGTGGTTCTTCATACGCTTCTCTGGTTTGCTCCCTTCTTCTTACTCCTGTTTGATAATAATAAAAAAATTACAATGTACAAAGGAGGGTGCCTATATTCCGCTTTCCCTCTCGAATTCTACAACTATCAAATCTACAATTAATTCCTATCTAACAACATTAAATCTATTAATTACCTTCCCATCTACTCAGGACGAGAGCTTAAAGGATCAAGGTCCCCTTTACAATACAACTGCGCTTATTTAAATATGACTTCATTAAAGAGTGGTGCAACAACTTCCAATGCATTTCAAAATTGGTATAGGCACTGTCCAACTGTCCTTTCTGCTCCATGCGCTGGCTCGCTTGATGAGTGAGTGATGCTCCTGCATCATACTCCTCGGCTCGAAAATTTTCATGGGCTCCTGTCCATGAGCTACTTCACAGTCTGTCCATGCTTCTGTATCATTGTTTCATTTTCCCAGCTAGTGTCCTCGACTAGGTGATTCTTCCACTTCACTAGGTACTCAAAATACTTCTTTCGCCTGGTCTTCTTTCCCAATCGCGTGTCTAGTATGCATTCCATCTGCGACTTCTCTGCAACTGGAAATTGCTTCTACCACTGGACCACTAGTTTCTCAGTTCCATCCTCTGCTTCTTCATCCCTGTATGGGTATAAATCTGAAACATTGAATATCGGAGATATCCCGATGCCTTCTGGTAACTCAAGCTCATATGCATTTTCTCCGAATTTCTTCAGGACTCTGCACGGTTTGATTTTCTTCATTTTTAGCTTGTTGTATGTTCCCCTTGGGAACCTTTCTTTCCTTAAGTGTGCTAGAACCAAATCAACAACTTCGAACTGAAGTTGTCTCTTCCGTTGATCGGCTCTGCGCTTATACTCTTGATTGGATTTCATCAGTCTCTGCTTCACTTGACTGTGAAGTTCCTGCATCGATTCAGCAAACTCTTTAGCGCTAGCACTGCTAGTCGCAGCTTGTTCTGACTCCCTGAGTTTAGAAACTCCCCTTGGCTATGTCCCATACAAAATATATAATGGGATTTTTCCTGTACTGCGATTCACAGAATCATTGTACGCAAACTCTGCCTGTGGAAATACATTGTCCCAGCTGCTATGGTGCTCTGTCACCAAGATTCTCAATAAATACCCCAGACTTCTGTTCACCACCTCTATTTCCCCATCCGTCTGCGGATGATGAGCTGAACTAAATGCCAAATTAGTTCCCATCTTCTTCCATAGCATCCTCCAAAAATGACCTATGAATTTCGTATCCCTGTCCGAGACTATGCTTCTCGGCAATCCATGCAGTCTGACGATTTCTTTGAAAAACAAATTTGCAATGTGGGTTGCATCGCTGGTCTTTTGACATGGGATAAAATGTGCCATCTTCGAAAACCTGTCCACTACTACAAAATTGGAATCAACCCCTCTCTGCGTCCTCGGCAAACCTAACACAAAATCCATGGTAATGGCCTCCCATGGCCTTTCGGGTATGGGAAATGGCTGATAAAACCCAACATTCTGGTTTCGGCCCTTTGAGTGTTGACAAATTCGGCATCTGTCAACAAACCTCTTGACATCTGCTCGCATGCCCGACCAATAATACGATTCGCTCAGCTTCGCGAATTTTTTTTCGTGTCCAAAATGACCTGCTAATCCGCCACTATGCTTTTCCTTCACCAAATTCTCCCTCATGGAGCAATTTGGAATACACAGCTGATTGCCCCTGAACAACAATCCACCCTGGATCATGAAATCTATCGAAGGACTCCGATCTCTGAGAACTGGATTCTCAGCTGCTCCATATGCTTCCCCGAAATCTGCATCACCAACATACATGTCCTTCATATTTTCAAAACCCAAGGTCTTGACTCTGAACTCCTGCAACAACAAACATTTCCTTCTCAAAGCATCAACCACTTTGTTAGTAGTTCCTAAAATGTGTTTGATCGCAAATGTGAAATTATGCATGTACTCTACCCATTTTGCATGTTTCTGGTTCAACTTCTCCTGTTGACTCACAAACTGCAATGCATGATTATCGTTGTACAATACAAATTCCTTGGGTATTAAGTAATGCCTCCACTTTTTCAATGCATGTATGATGACATAAAACTCTTTATCATACGTGGAGTATTTTAGCTTTGCGTCATCCAATTTCTCGCTGAAATATCCAATAGGCCTGTCATCCTGATTCAAGACCCCTCCTATAGCATATCCTCTTGCATCACATTTCACTTGAAATGTCTTCTTAAAGTCCGGAAACACCAACACTGGTTTCTCTGTGATCTTCCGCTTCAACAGATTGAAGCTCCTTTCGGCCTCTGTTGTCCAGTGAAAATTATTGTGTCTCTTCTTCACTGTGTTCATCATCGTGGCGCTAATTCCACTGAAATTCGTGATGAATTTTCTGTAGAAACTAGCCAAACCATGGAAACTCCTCACCTCGAAAATATTTCTCGGTGATGGCCAATTCTTGATCACGTCCACTTTTTCAAGATCCATTTTCAACTCATTAACCGAAACCACAAAACCCAAATAAATGAGCTCTGTCTGCATGAAGGAACACTTCTTCATGTTGACCAACAACTTTCCCTGCTGCAGTCTTCTCATCACAATGGCCAAATGCTTTAAATGCTCAGCCTTCGTTTTACTATAGATCAATATATCGTCCAGATATACGACAACGAATTTCCTGATGAATTCCCGCATGACTTCATTCATCAGCCTCATGAATGTGCTCGGCGTGTTTGTCAAACCAAACGACATGACCAGCCATTCATACAAACCTTTGTTTGTCTTGAATGTTGTCTTCCACTCATCGCCTTCCCTCATGCAAATCTGATGATATATGCTCTTGAGATCAATCTTTGAAAAATAATTTGCCCCGCTCAAGCAATCCATCAGATCATCCATTCTCGGCAGTGGAAATCTATACCTGATGGTAATTTTGTTTATCGCCCTGTAGTCTGTACACATTCTCCAGCCTCCATCCTTCTTTGGACTCAGTACTTTTGGAACAACACACAGACTCAGACTCTCTCTAACCAGTCCTTTATCCAGCAGATCCTGTACCTGCCTTTTGACCTCCTCGTTTTCCTGTGGCGTTAACCTGTATGCAGCTTTATTTGGCAAATTTTTTCCAGGTATGAGGTCTATGTGGTGACTCACACTCCTCATCGGTGGCAACGAATGAGGTAGTTTGTCCACGATGATATCAACGAACTCTCCCAATAGTTCTTGAATATCATCTGGCAAGTCATCCACTCTTGTGCTAGTCAGGACAATTCTCGGTTTCCTGACCACAAAGAATTGTGGATCTTCCTTCTTCTCCATCTCTGTGAGAATCTCCTTCCCACTCATGAGAAGTATTGTGTCACTTACTTCCAGTTTCACCTCCTTATCCTTTATCGGAAGAAATCTATGTGTCCTCCCATCCTTCTCTAAGGTATATGTGTTCATCCTCCCATCATGAACAACATTTCTGTCATATTTCCATGGTCTACCCAGCAATAAATGACATACATCCATGGGAATAACATCACACATAAGTTTATCATTATATCCACCTATCTTGAATTCAACCAAGCATTGTTTTTTTACACTCACCCGATGTCCTTTCTGCAGCCATGAAACTTTATATGGGCTCGGGTGATTAGTTGTCTCCAGTTCCAGCTTTTCCACCATCTCGGTCAAAACGAGATTATCGGTGCTTCCGCTATCCACGATGACCTTGCATTTTTTTTCTTTAGCTGTGCAAGCTGTCCTGAACAGTCGGCTCCTCTGAGCTGTGTTCTCCACCTCCTTCTCAGGTGTTAAGAGAACTTTATGTATCCCAAGCGATCTTCCACTATATGCATCTTCATTCTCGACATCACGCCTCTGCGCCTCAGTGATGTGAGCTTCTCCTAATTCCTTCTTCTTTTCTGGACACTCAAAGGACTTGTGCCCATTCTTCCCACATGTAAAACATGTGATAACTCCTCCTCTTCCTCTACCTTGACCTCTAGTACGAGGAAGAGTGTTTTCATCAGCATAATCTCCTCGCTGATCATTTTGTTTCCTTCTCGGCTCAACACATGGCTTCCTCTGTGAGGTTCCGCCTCTTTCAATATTACCCTGAGGTTTCTGCCATTCCTCCTTGGGCTTTTGATATTTGTCCTGGGCAATCGCCTTGCCTCTGGGCTGAATTCTGCCTCGCCCTCGCTGACCCTGCTTGCGGCTCAGCTTCTCTTTCGGCTTTCAGAGCCATCTGGTAAGCATATTCCATCATTCTGATGGTTAGCATGATCAACTCATCCTGAAGGTCATACCTTAGACCATTCAGATATCTCGCCACCTTTTCATCATCGCTCTCCCGATGACCTGCTATGATGTTGAGCCTATAAAATTTGTCGGTGTATTCCTTCACCATCATCAAGTTCTGTCTCAGGTTCTGCATTCGCCTGAACAAAGTGATCTGATAATCTCTGGGGATGAACTTTGCTTTCATCTTAGAAATCATCCTATCCCAGCTCTTAATCTTTTGTTTTCCCTTGGAACGCCTATCTGCCTGTAGCTCGTCCCACCATAAGGCTGCATGTCGTTTGAACTTGGTAACAGCATGCCTTACCTTCTTATCCTCTTCGATATCCTCATAATCAAAGTAGGTGTCTAGCGCTCGGATCCAATCCAACAACTCTTCTGCATCCAGGCTTCCCTCGTAGACTGGAATATCCATCTTGGTCTTTGAGCCCATTATAGCGATAGCTTTTATCAATCGCTCCGTTGACACATCCTCTGCTGTGACTTCTTCTTCATGTCCAGCTTCTTCTTCCACTTTGGAATCACTAAGATCCCCATCACCAGCTCCGCGTATTTGTGTTGTCTCCATATCCTCGAGTCTTGCTCGAAGATCTCTCATTTGGCGTTCCATTTCTGGATTTCCTGCCGGCCTACCTCTTCTTCACGCATCCCTATCCTCTGGACCAGGTGACTGCCTTTCCCTTCTAGGTGACATGATGTCTTCTCTTCTCTGCTACTGAAAGAAAAGACTTCCCTCTCTGATACCACTTGGTGCAGACGTCACCTCAGCAGGTCCGCGATCACCAGGACCTTCTCTAGATTTGGCCCGAAGAGCCAAAATGCCCTTCAACTTCCTTGTCAGAAGTTCTCCACCCACAACTTACTCACCACTGATCTCCCTTCCAAATTGGGAAATCGGAATTCGTGATTTCGCGAATTCTGGAGTCGCAATTCCTTACATCGCGATTCCCCGAATTCCGATGTGGGTCAATCACTGACTTCCTCCTCTCGAACTATCGGAGTTTTCCCTATCGGGAAATCGCTACTCGCGATATCAACGAGTGGGAACTTCAACCTCCAAGTCCTGATGTTCTGATTCTTCGATGACACCTGTCCTCGTTGATGAAGCTTGGATCCCACACACCTATAGCGATCGAGAAATTGCCGATTGGGAATTCGCGATTTCCGTGGCACCGATTCACAAGACCCCTCAAGTCTCGAACCCCGATATGCGATGCCACATGTTAATGCTCCACACTATCACTGTGGGACCCATCGCAACTCGGGGTTTCGCTATTTCTCTGTGGACCTTTCGACCCCGAAAACGCCGAAGTGTCGAATCCCGACTTCCCGGGATCTCGTGCCACCTGTCCCTAAAATGATCGACAGCTCTGATTTAAACCGGGAAATCGCCAATCACGATTTCAACAACTATGAAAATCTCGCCCCCGGGAAACCCGATATGCCGAATCCTGATGGCTCTTATTCCTTCCTTCACCTGAGGGTTAAATCCCTCGCTAGTTCTCCCAGATCTGACGATCAGCAGGATTTCACGAATCTATCCTGTGAACCCTGGGTATTGATTCTCTTCCTTGAGAAATTATCCCGCTTCAAAGCTTCTTCCAGCTCGAACCTTATCCTGGGTCCTTCTCCCAAGAATCACGAAGGAACTACCCCTCCTGAGCTTGTCTTCACTTCGCAAGTCTTTATGAGGGCTATTTGCACGCACTCCTTACGGAAAAACTCCAAACACGACTAAGTATTTGAACTCTTCGATCCTGCACACTCCTGTAGCAGAAATCATTCAATTCTTTGCTCAGAATCGCAACTCTGAGTCCTCGTCCAGCCTGCGCACACCTTGCATGGCTTTGGTGTCAAACCTTCACTTATGAGATGAATGGAAACAAAAGCTATCCCCAAGTAAACCCTGCAGTCACGCACTCCTTGCGGATAGATTCAACTGCACTCCTTGCAGGAATTCTCTAGTTGACTTAGGGAAACAATTGAAACTCATTCACTCAATCTATCAGATTTCAAATCAACCATGAAATCACATACACAACATATAAAAGCAAATGCATGATAAGAAGCAAACATCTATGAGCAAAATATCAACAACACACAGAGAATAACACAACCATGGAATTGAATCTAAGCTTTGTCTTATTAATTCAATATCTGTACATGGTGGTTCTTCATACGCTTCTCTCCTCTGCTCCCTTCTTCTTGCTCCTGTTTGATAATAATAATAAAATTACAATGTACAAAGGAGGGTGCCTATATTCTGTTTTCCCTCTCGAATTCTACAACTATCAAATCTACAATTAATTCCTATCTAACAACATTAAATCTATTAATTACCTTCCCATCTACTCAGGATGAGAGCTTAAAGGCTCACGGTCCCCTTTACAATACAAGTGCGCTTCTTTAAATATGACTTCATTAAAGAGTAGCGCAACAACTTCCAAAGCATTTCAAAATTGGTATAGGCACTGTCCAGCTGTCCTTTCTGCTCCACGCACTGGCTCACTTGATGAGTGAGCGATGCTCCTGCATTAGCCAACCTGTACATCACGATCTTAGGATCTTATGATGTCATGATTGGTATGGACTGGTTGGAATCACATGAGGTGACACTTAACTGTAGGACGAAACAATTGAGTTTGGTCGATGATGAGGGACAAAGATTTTTTATTATAGGGAAGAACTAGGGAGTTTCCCTGAGGTTCATTTCTTCCTTGCAGCTCCGGAAGAGCATACGCAAGAGATGTAAGCTCTATGAGATACTTGCGTTAAATAAAAAGGGAGTAGTAGAAGGGCTAGAACACTTTCTGATGGTGAGAGAGTTTGCATACATCTTTCCAGAGGAGTTACCTGGGATGTCGCCAAAGAGGGAATTGGAGTTTACTATAGACCTAAAACTGGGGACTGAACCGATAGCTAGAACGCCTTATCGGATGTCGACCCCGAAGTTACAGGATTTGAGAATGAAACTGAAAGAATTGTTAGACCTGGGACTGATACGTCTAAGTGTGTCACTGTGGGGTGTGCCTGTTATTTTCATACACAAGAAGGATGAGTCATGGAGGCTCTACATTGACTACCATCAATTGAACAAGGCAACGATCAAGAATCAGTATCCATTGCTGAGGATTGATGATTTATTCGATCAAATGAAGGGTGCGACGGTGTTCTCAAAGATCGAGTTGTGATTAGGATATAACCAGTTATGGATTAAGGAGGATGAAGTCCCAAAGATTACCTTTAAGATGAGGTTTGGACATTATGAGTTTACTGTTTTACCATTTAGACTAACGAATTCCCCAAGGGTATTCATGAGTTTGATGAATGGGGTTTTCAGTGAGTACTTGGACAAGTTCGTCTAAGTATTCATTGACGATATTTTGGTTTACTCTTGGACGACGGAGGAGCATGACAAGAAATTGTGCTTGGTACTACATTGTTTGCGAGAGCACAATTTGTATGGGAATTTTTCCAAATGCTCATTCTATCAATCAAGGATTCACTACTTTGGGCATGTCATCTTCGACAAAGGTATCGTCATGGATCCAACAAACTTCAAGGCTATTATGGAATGGCCTACGTTGATGAATGTCCTGAAAGTGCTTATCTTTTTGGGTTTAGCAGGATACTATCAAGGGTTCGTTGAGGGATTTTTGAAGATAGCGAATCCGATCACATAATTGCAGAAGAAAAATAAGAAGTTTGTTTGGACCGAGAAATGTGCTAAAGAATTTCGGAAGCTCAAGGAGCTATTGACAACAACACTGATACTAAAGGTCCCTGACATGGACACGGACTTCCTGGTATGCACTGACACATCCAAGGAAGGATTAGGCAAAGTCTTGATGCAAGATGGACGAGTGATCGCTTACATCTCGAGGAAACTGAGAAGGCATGAGGATAACTATGCGACGCATGATTTGGAGTTGTTAGCCATTGTATATGCCTTGAATGTTTGGAGACACTACCTTGTTGGATGGAAATTTGAACTAAAGATAGACCACTCTGGACTACAACACATATTTACTCAAAGTGACCTGAATGCATGACAACGATGTTGGTCGGAATTACTTAACGAGTATGACTTCAAGATTACTTACATAAAAGGAACGGTGAGTCAAGTGGCATATGAATTTATTTGGAGACCACACATATTTTCGGTGTTGACTCTTCAGACGAATCTACGTGATAAGATTCTAACTCTATAGCGTGATGATGGATGGTACAAATAGGTCGAGGGTTTTATCAGACAAAACACAATGATGGTACCAAAATTTGAAGGATTTACGTTTAACGACAATGTATTATTGAGGTTTAAAAATCAGTTTTATGTACTGCCAAACGAGGAGTTGAGGATGTTGATCCTAAGTGAGGCTCATAACATTGTATACATGGCTCACCCAGTAGTCAAAAAGATGAGGGAAGACCTTAAACCCTTATTCTTCTGGAAGGGAATGAAGGCAGACATAGTAAACTATGTGGCCAGATATCTAGAAGGTCAGCATGTAAAGGATGAACATAGACAGCCAACAGGCTTACTACAGCCAGGCGCTATTCTTGAATTGAAATGGGAGGTTATTTCGATGGATTTCATTGTTGGATTTCCAATGACGGCAAGGAGACATGACTCGATTTTTGTAGTAGTAGAAACTCTAACGAAGAGTGCTCACTTTATCCCTATGCGTACAACATATCAGGAACCTAACATTGCTAGAGTTTTCATCAATGATATTGTGAGGCTACATGGCCTGCCTAAGAGGATTATATCTGGTTGAGGATTGGTGTTTACTGGATGATTTTGGACGAATTTCCAAGAGGCCTTGGGAACCCAACTTAACTTTAGTATGACGTATCACCTGGAAACTGATGGGAAGACCAAACGAATGAACCAAACCTTGGAGGACATGTTGCGCATGTACGTGATGGGCCAAGAAAAGCGTTGGGAATAATTCTTGCCACTGGTGGAGTTCGCTTATAACAACAGTTACCAAAGCACCATTAATATGACACCTTTCGAGTTTATTTACAGGCGACCATGTCAAATGCCTTTGAGTTGGGATCAGCTTCAGGATAGGGTCCTAGTGGTACCAGAAGCGATCCAAGAAATGGAAGAGCAAATGCAAAAAATAAGACAAAGGATTAAAGAAGTGCAGGATCGGTAGAAGAGATATGTCGATGTGCATCATGTCGATCGTGGTTATGATGTGGCAATCAAGTATTTTTGTGGATGAAACCACATAAGAGTTTGATCAAGTTCGAAAAGGGGGATAAACTATCTCCTACGATATTGTGGAAAAGAGAGGCCCATGGTCTAATGACTAGCCTTGCTTGATTCTTGAGGCATATGCACGATGTATTTCACGTCTCTGTTGATACTTTATGATTAATGATCCTACAAATGATTTGACTTGAGCACCCTATGGGTTTCAGATGAGGGTGCGCTCATGGCTCAGCCAATTCGCACCATGGATCATCGCATTCGACAGCTACAACGTTGAACAATGGATGAGGTCAAGGTCCAGTGGGACAATTATAGTCTTCACTCAATGACCTGGAAGGATGCATATCATATGCACCAATAGTTTCCATTTTTGTTTGATAGATAGACTTATGATACTGTGATACACATTATTTCAACATTATTACTATGAAACTTCAGGACTAAGTTTAGACCAAGAGGGAATGTATGTAAAATCTTTCTCTTG
>WSFP011505292.1:0-13512 GCA_009831015.1 Picea engelmannii | reverse complement strand
GAAGAGACACCTCCTTTCAACACTTGCCAGTTTGTATAAATAAAGGAAGCCAACCACTCATTTGTTCACTCACTCAGCTCACTCATCTAGTGTACAAGTATTGAAGGAAGCTGCAGTTACTAGTTGTCGGAAGAAGGAAGAGAGAGAGGCACATTGCTTGGAGAGGATATTCTCTAGTCTTTGATTATTTTTTGGTCTAGCATCATTGTAGTTTGTCTCTTGTAGAGAGAGAGTTATTTTGGTACTTCACTTGGTTATTGAATCTATATTAAAGAAGTTTTGTTGGGTTTTCTTCCCCTTGAGGGTTTCCCAGGATAAATGCTTGTGTACTCTTGTGATTGTGTTTCTCTCACTGATCCTATCTATGCTATGGTTATCTAGTAAATTGAAAATAAACCTAATAATATCTTAAACCTTAACATGAACAAGGTTAGAGGGGAATCAATGGCCTTAATCCATAATTAAACGTTCTCAATCTCATGCACCATGAGCAAAAACTAAAAACTTCATTACAATCTCTCTCCAAGGAGCATTTGGAATCTAGGTTGAACATAAGTGCCATTACAAGTTATTGGGCATAATGGATGAGTATCATCCCATTGACCATATTTAGGGGATGGAAACAAGGGCCTCGTTCCTTAATCCTTGTCTCTTGACATCAAGAGTCATGGACGAGTCCTCGAACCACCACATATTATCTCTTTAAGGTATCATTCACCATCAAGTGGGAAATGGGTGTCGTGCTGAAATGAGTTGTGAATCAAGATTTTTTCTCAAGGTCTAACTAAGGCCAGTGGAGGACAACAAAAACATTCTTTTCTATCTTTTATTCATTTTAATATTTTACATATATTATAATTCTAAAATACATAGTTCTTTTGATTTTTCCATAACTTTTTATGGCCTCATCCATCCAAAAAATAAAATATATGGTGCCCAAGTAAATACTAAGATTTGCAAAAAAAAGCAAAAAACAATTGATTATGTTAGTCACTCACCCTTAAACTCAATAACAATGCTTCAAGGATTCTTAACTTTATTAATTTAAAAAATATATAAAATTAACATATAAAAATGAAAAAATAGTGGCACAGAAGCACTAATTGTTATCAACAATTGTGCAAATTTGTTTAAAAGAAAAATCCAGTTAAGTACTAAACTAACATCTTAATGTGAATATATGCATTATATTTAGAAGAAAATGACAATACAAAAACATTTATATATTAACACATAAAACATTGTTGACATGGTGTAGTGTTGGTACCATTGATACAAAGTTATATCTTTTAAAAATATTTGCCTCCAGCATCAAAGTTCAAATATTTAGAAGAAAATGACAATACAAAAACATTTATATAGTAACACATAAAACATTGTTGACATGGTGCAATGTTGGTACCATTGATACAAAGTTGTATCTTTTAAAAATATTATGCCTCCAACATCAAAGTTCACATTATTAGGTGATGTTATTAGGAAATAGTAGGAACAAATATGAAAATGAGAGAATAGAATATTTGACATTGTAAGTATTCAACACTTTCAAATTGCAACATCAACATGACAAATCAAGGTCACTACCAGCAAGAATATTTTTTTAAAAACTACTCTCTTTGGATAATAGACTACATAATCACTTCATTGAGAGATAACATTGGCATCAACTGGAAGGTATTAGTGTTAGAATTTTTGATCGAATGTTTGATGGCACTTAAGGTAGATCAACTCATCAAGCTACCTATGATAGTTAAGAAGACCTAGACTCACACACACATACACACACACACACATGCAACAATTTTCATGGGATTCTACAAGAAATTTAGTTCATTATTTTGAGCTACCTCAGTATTAGTCCAATCATATGATATTGAGGAAGAATGTCTCTTTTTTTTATCACACCATTTGCTTCTGGATCATTATTTTACAAATCATTGGTCAATTATATCATGAAATTAAGCCTTTGTGTAGAATAATCCCAATTCTTGGAATGCGCATGCAAGAAAAATCCATTCCACCTTCCATTAGCATATGTTTGACAATTTCCTGAAATTTATTAATAATCAACTCTAACATTTTCCTTGTGGGTTTTTGAATAATTATCACTTTGTACTCTAGGGATAAAGATCTTATTTTGTGGGCCACCTAAAAGGATGGTATCCCCTTATCCTTAAAAAGGAATAACCATCCATTCTTTTAGTTCTTTATTTCCCCACCAACTTATTGGGATTTGCTCCACTGTTTCACCAACTGAACCTCCAATGAAACCCATGAATTTCTCAATTTCTAACTATAGTTTCTTAACCTAATGGAATTTAACAAACATATTGTCTATGTATTCATCATTCCCTTTGCAAAGATAACATATATCAGAACCCTAAGTTTTCACTTTTCTATAAATTCACCAAGGTTAAAACTTTTTTTTTAATGCCAACCAAGTGAGTATCTTTGATTTATTTAGGGACCTAACCTTACATAGACATTTTGATCACTGAGATCTATTTTTGAGTTAGAAGATAAATCTTCTTGGTAACCAATTCTTATTGAATAAAAACCAAAGGTTTGATGTTAACCACATTATTGAATCAGGTTCCTCATTTATTGTACATGAATTCTCCTAAGATTCTCAACATAAGCATTTGATAACTATGCATCTTATCCTTTTCGCCCTATAGAAAATGCCATCTTCCATCCTTTCTTATGCAAGAGCATCACCAGCACATCAAGCGAGCCAGCCCGGAAGTGGACGATAGCTGGACAAGCCAGCATAAAATTTTTGAAAAATGCTTTGGAAATTGTTGCTCAAATATTAAATGAGTCATTTAAGAGGAGGCGCTTTTGTATATTGTAATGGACCTTGAGAAGATAGCTCTCATCCTTTAGAAGATAGTCGGCATTTAAGATAGTTAATGCTGGTAGATAGGAATTTAATTGTAGATTTGATAGTTTTAGAGTCAAAGAGGGAAAACAAATATAGACACCCTCATTGTATCATTGTAATAGAACCCCTGAGCATAGAACAGGAGCAAGAAGAGAAGAGAAAGCATAGAATTGTATGAAAAACACCCATGTACAGGCATTTGAATTAATATAATAAAGCTTTGATTCAAATTCATGGTTTGTGTTGTTTCCCTGTGTATTGATGTTATGCTCATGAGTATTTGCTTCCTGTCATGCATTTTCTTTTATATGTTGTGTATGTGATTTCATGGGTGAATAGAAGTCTGAGAGGGTGAGTGAATGAGTTTCAATTGTTTCTCTAATTGAGCCAGAGGATTCCTGCAAGGAGTGCAGTTGAATTGTCCGCAAGGAGTGCGTTGACAGAAGGGTTCAATTAGAGATGGATTTTGTTCTCATTTACTCGAAAGTGCAATTAGGCACAGTGCCGTGCAAGGAGTGCGCAGGCCCAGGAAAAGTCTCAGGGTTGCGAACCTGAGCAAAGCTTTGAAAGACTGTTGTTGCAGGAGTGCGCAGAGTCGAACGACTTCAACACTTAGATGTTGTTGAAGGTTTTCCGCAAGGAGTGCACACAAGAAGTTATCTGAAGGACTTGAGAAGTCGAGAACAAGCTCATGAGGAATAGGCCTTCGAATATACTGAAGGATAAATGCCGGGAAGCTGCTATCGAAAGTCTGAGGGAAGTGTTGCAGGTTAACGAGTAGGCGGACAAGTTCTGTGGAAGAATCGTCGTCAGGTTGGTGGGCTAAGGATAGGAGAATGGACGGTCGAAATCCTTTGAGGAGATTTTGGGAAGTTTCGTGAGCCGTTGGATCTCACGGAGGTGCAGGGAGGTTACAGTATAAGCTTGGAGGAGGTTCGAAGCTCAGGAAAGGCAGAGCCATCTATCCTGAGTCACAGGGACCATCATATCTACACGTGAAATCGTGTATCGGGGTTTCGCAAGTTGAAGCTCCAAGTTGTTGCAACGAAACTTGCAATATCACGATTCGCGATATCCCGACAAGCCTAGAACCGTCCATCAGTGAGGATGCATTCCAAGAGATCCGGAAGGGTCAGGGTTCGGCATATCAGGGGTTTTGACGATGAGATACACAGATAGGTTGGAATCGTGATCTGCGATATCCCGACAGGAGAAGTCGTGTGGGCCACAGTAGAGGCTAGTGGAGTACAGGTGGCACAGTATCAAGGATTGGGAAAGGTTAAGTCCCAGATCCTTCAACATTAGGATTCGTGATCCTACAAATTTCGATATCCCGATCGAAGCGACGAGAAGTGGGGAAAGTCAACTCATATGTGCACATCGGAGATTCGGCGCGTCGGGTATCGGGAGTCGAAAAATCAAAGTGTTTGATATCGCGAGTGGCGAAACCGCGATAAGAGAAATCTCGACAGAGGAAGAGGTCAACGTTGATTGAGCCATCGGGTCTAGAGGATTCGAGAGCCCAGTGATCGACAGTGAACTTGCGAAGCCGTGAGTTCTGATTCTCCGATAAATAAAGAAAGGGGGATCGTGCAGAAGATAATATGTGGGGTGAAGATTTCCCGATAGGGAAATAGAAGAACCTTGGAGTTCTTTGGGCCGAGAAGAAAAAGATCCTGTGAGAGTGGACGTGCTCCGAGGAGTGCGGCTGCATCAGGTTTGGTATCAGAGCCCAAAAAGACTCTTTGCTCTCTATAGCAAAGAAGAAGGAAATTCGCCATGCCGCCTAGGAGAGAAAGACAGTCACTTGATCCAGAGGATAGAGAGGTAAGAAGAAGAGGCAGGAAGGTAGTCAATCCAGAAATGGAGAGACAAATGCGTGATCTCTGAGGAAGACTTGAGGACATGGAGATAGCGCAAAGATGCACAGCCAGTGCAGGGGATCTAAGCGATTCCGAGAATGAAGTAGAGGCCGAACGTGAGGAGGAAGTTACAGCTGAGGATGCAGCGAATGAATGCTTAATCAAAGCTATCGCAAGGATGGGTGCCAAGGGAAAAATGGACATTCCAGTTTACGAGGGAAATCTGAATGCAGAAGAGCTTCTAGACTGGATTAGAGCTTTTGACACCTACTTCGACTATGAAGATGTTGAAGAGGATAAGAAGGTTAGACATGCTATCACACGCTTGAAAGGACATGCAACATTGTGGTGGGATGAGCTACAAGCTGACAGATGCTGCAAAGGCAAGTAGAAGATCAAGAGTTGGGATCGAATGATCGCAAAGATGAAGGCAAAATTCATCCCAAGGGACTATCAAATTACTCTATTCAGGAGGATGCAGAACCTGAGATGGAAGCTGATGACAGTGAAAGAATACACTGAGGAATTCTATCGACTGAACATCAGGGTAGGTCATCGGGAGAGCGATGATGAGAAGATTTCTAGATATCTGAATGGTCTGAGATACGACATTCAGGATGAATTGAGCATGGGAACCATATGAACGGTATAGGATGCTTATCAGATGGCTCTGAAGGCTGAAGAGAAGTTGATCCATAAGCAAGGTTAGCGAGGGCGAGGCAGAATTCAGCCCAGAGGCAAAGCAGTTTCCTAGGATAAATATCAGAAGCCCAAGGAGGAATGGAAGAAACCTTAGGGTAAAGTTGAGAGAGGTGGAACTTCACAGTGAGGGCCATATGTTGAGCAGAGAGGACAGCATAATGAGCAGAGGGGAGATTATGTTGACAACAATACTTTTTCTCGTACCAGAGGTAGAGGAAGAGGAAGAGGTGGACTAATCACATGCTTCACATGTGGAAAGAATGGGCACAAGTATTATGAGTGTCCAGAGAAAAAGAAGGAATTGGAGAAGCTCACATCACTGAAGCGCAGAGGGGTGATGTTGAGGTGGAAGACGCAGAAGGCGAAAGATCGCTCATGATGCGTAAAGTCCTTTTGACACCTGAGAAGGAGGTGCAGGAAAATTCAGCTCAAAGGACCAGACTATTCAGAACAGCTTGCAAAACCAAGGACATGGTGTGAAAGGTCATTGTTGACAGTGGTAGCATGGATAATCTCGTATCCACAGAGATGGTAGAGAAGCTGGAGCTGGAAACGACTGATCATCCAAGCCCATACAGAGTTTCGTGGCTACAGAAAGGACACCAGGTAACTGTTACTAAACAATGCTTGGTTGAATTCAAAATAGGTGGATATAATGATAAGATTTTATGTGATGTCATTCCTATGGATGTATGTCATTTATTGCTAGGTAGACCATGGAAATATGACAGAAATGTGATTCATGATGGGAGGATGAACACATATACCCTGGAGAAAAATGGGAGAACCCATATGTTGCTTCCGATAAAAGATAAGGAGGTGAAGCCGGAAGTGAACAACACAGTACTTCTCATGAGTGGGAATGAAATTTTTACAGAGGTGAAGAAGAAAGAAGATCCACAATTCTTTGTGGTCAGAAAGCCGAGAATTGTTCTGACTAGCACAAGAGTGGATAATTTTCCAGATGAGATTCAGGAACTACTGGAAGAGTTCGTTGACATCATAGTGGACAAATTACCTCGTTCATTGCCACCGATGAGGAGTGTGAGTCATCACATAGACCTCATACCAGGAGCCAGTTTGCTGACTAAAGCCACATACAGGTTGACACCACAAGAGAATGAAGAGGTTAAGAAGAAAGTCCAGGAGTTGTTGGACAAGGGATTAGTCAGGGAGAGTTTGAGCCCATGTGCTGTTCCAACAGTACTCAGTCCGAAGAAGGATGGAGGTTGGAGAATGTGTACCGACTCAAGAGCCATCAATAAAATAACCATAAGGTGCAGGTTCCCATTGCCAAGAATGGATGATTTAATGGATTGCCTGAGTGGGGCAAACTTTTTTTCAAAGATTGATTTGAAAAGCGGATATCATCAGATTCGCATGAGAGAAGGCGATGAGTGGAAAACAGCATTCAAGACAAACGAAGGTTTGTATGAATGGCTAGTCATGCCGTTTGGCTTGACGAATGCACCGAGTACATTTATGAGGTTGATAAATGAAGTCCTGAGGGAATTCATTGGAAAATTTGTCATCATGTATTTGGATGAAATATTGATTTACAGTAAATCAGAGGCTGAACATTTGAAGCATTTGGCCATTGTGATGAAGAAGTTACAACAAGAGAAGCTATTAATAAATATGAGGAAATCTTCATTCATGAAGACAGAGCTCATTTATCTGGGTTTTTTTATTTCGGCGAATGAGTTAAGAATGGATCCAGATAAAGTGGAAGTAATTAAGAATTGGCCATCATCGAGAAATATTTTCGAAGTGAGAAGTTTTCATGGTTTGGCTAGTTTCTACCGGAAGTTCATCAGGAATTTCAATGGAATTAGTGCAGCGATGATGGATACAGTGAAGAAGTGGCATAAATCTTTTCATTGGACAACAGAGGCTGAGAAGAGCTTCAATCTGTTGAAGCGGAAGATCACAGAACAACCAGTTCTGGTGTTGCCGGATTTCCTGAAGACATTTCAGGTGAAATGTGATGCAAGCAGGTTTGCCATAGGAGCAGTCTTGAGTCAGGAAGATAGACCAATTGCATATTTCATCGAGAAGCTGAACGAGGAAAAGGTGAAATACTCCACATATGATAAGGAGTTTTATGCTATCATACAAGAACTGAAAAAGTGGAGGCATTACTTAATCCCAAAAGAATTTTTTTTATACAGTGATAATCATGCATTACAGTTTGTGACTCAACAAGAGAAGTTGAATCAGAAACATGCAAAATGGGTAGAGTATATGCAGAATTTCACATTTGTGATTAATCATATTTCGGGTACTGCTAACAAAGTAGCTGATGCTTTGAGCAGGAAGTGTTTGTTGTTGCAGGAGTTCAGAGTCAAAACCTTAGGTTTTGAAAATATCAGGGACATGTACACAGGTGATGTTGATTTTGGAGAGGCGTATGAAGCAGCGAGGAATCCAGTTCTCAGTGACAGAAGCCCTTGGATAGATTAGATGATCCAGGAGGGATTGTTGTTCAAAGGTAATCAACTGTGTATTCCAAAATGCTCCATGAGGGAGAACTTGTTAAAGGAGAAACACAGTGGTGGATTAGCAGGACACTTTGGCCATGATAAGACATTCACGAAGTTGAGCGAATCATAATTTTGGCCAAGGATGCGAGAAGATGTCAAGAGATTTGTGGACAGGTGTAGAATTTTCCAGCATTCGAAGGGGAGAAAGCAGAATGCAGGTCTTTATCATCCATTGCCCATACCAGAGAGGCCATCGGAGGCGATAAGCATGGATTTTGTATTGGGGTTACCAAAGACACAAAGAGGTGTTGATTCAATCTTTGTGATCATGGAAAGGTTTTCTAAGATGGCACACATCATCCCATGCCAGAAAACTAGCGATGCAACTCACATCGCAAATATGTTCTTCAAAGAGGTCATTCGACTTCATGGATTGCCGAAAAGCATAGTTTCGGACAGAGACACAAAATTCATAGGGAATTTTTGGAGGACCTTATGGAAGAAGCTAGGAACTAACTTGGCGTTTAGTTTTGCTTATCATCCTCAGACGGATGGACAGACGAAAGTGGTCAATAGAAGTCTGGGAGACTTGTTGAGAAGCTTGGTGACAGAGCACCATAGCCAGTGGGATAACATACTACCACAAGCAGAGTTTGCATACAATGATTCAGTAAATCGGAGCACAGGAAAAAGTCCATTTCAGATTGTGTATGGCACACAACCGAGAGGAGTTTCTGAACTAAGGGATTCATAATAGACTGCAACTAGCAGCGCTAGTGCAGAAGAATTCGCTAAGGCGGTGAAGGAACTTCACAGCAGGGTGAAGCAGCAACTGCAAAAATCAAGTCAGGAATATAAGCACAAAGCAGATCAACATCGGAGACAACTTCACTTCGAAGTTGATGATCTAGTTCTGACACATTTGAGGAAGGAAAGGTTCCCGAGGGGAACATACAATAAATTAAAAATGAATAAAATTGGACCATGTAAGGTCTAGAGAAAATTCGGGGAAAATGCTTATGAGATCGAGTTGCCGGATGGCATCGGAATATCTCCGATATTCAATATTGCAGATTTATACCCATACAGGGCTAGAGAAGCAGAGACTAGAACAGAGGAGCCAGTGATCCAGTGGATGAAACAAATGCCAGTTGCAAAGAAGCTGCAGATGGAATGCATACTGGACAAGAGAGTGGGTAAGAAGACCCGAAGGAAGGAATACTTCGAGTATGTGGTCAAATGGAAGGGCCACCCAGTGGAAGATGCCAGCTGGGAGAGTGAAGCGGAGATACAAAAGCATGGACATACCGTGTAGGAGCTCATGGACAGGAGCCCATGAAATTTTTTCAAGTGAGGGAGTATGATGCAGGAGCATCACCAGCACATCAAGCAAGCCAGCGTGGAAGTGGAGGACAGCTAGACAAGCCAGCATAAAATTTTTGAAAAATGCTTTGGAAATTGTTGCGTAAATCTTAAATGAGTCATTTAAGAGGAGGCACTTTTGTATATTGTAATGGACCTTGAGCAGATAGCTCTCGTCCTTTAGAAGATAGTTGGCATTTAAGATAGTTAATGCTGGTAGATAGGAATTTAATTGTAGATTTGATAGTTTCAGATTCAAAGAGGGAAAACGGATATAGACACCCTTATTGTATCATTGTAATAGAACCCCTGAGCATAGAACAGGAGCAAGAAGAGAAGAACAAGCAGAGAATTGTATGAAAAACACCCATGTACATGCATTTGAATTAATATAATAAAGTTTTTATTCAAATTCATGGTTTGTGTTGTTTCCCTGTGTATTGATGTTATGCTCATGAGTATTTGCTTCCTGTCATGCATTTGCTTTTATATGTTGTGTATGTGATTTCATGGGTGAATAGAAGTCTGAGAGGGTGAGTGAATGAGTTTCAATTGTTTCTCTAATTGAGCCAGAGGATTCCTGCAAGGAGTGCAGTTGAATTGTCCGCAAGGAGTGCATTGACAGAAGGGTTCAATTAGAGATAGCTTTTGTTCTCATTTCCTCGAAAGTGCAGTTAGGCACAGTGCCGTGCAAGGAGTGCGCAGGCCCAGGAAAAGTCTCAGGGTTGTGAACCTGAGCAAAGCTTTGAAAGACTGTTGTTGTAGGAGTGCGCAGAGTCGAACGACTTCAACACTTAGACGTTGTTGAAGGTTTGCCGCAAGGAGTGTGCGCAAGAAGTTCTCTGAAGGACTTGAGAAGTCGAGAACAAGCTCAGGAGGAATAGGCCTTCGAATCTACTGAAGGATAAACGTCGGGAAGATGCTATCGAAATTCTGAGGGAAGTGTTGCAGGTTAACAAGCAAGTGGACAAGTTCTGTGGAAGAATCGTCGTCAGGTTGGTGGGCTAAGGATAGGAGAACCGACGGTCGAAATCCTCTGAGGAGATTTTGCGAAGTTCCGTGAGCCGTTGGATCTCACGGAGGTGCAGGGAGGTTACAGTATAAGCTTGGAGGAGGTTTGAAGCTCAGGAAGGGTAGAGCCGTCAATCCCGAGTTACAGGGACCGTAAGATCTACATGTGAAATCGTGTATCGGGGTTTCTCAAGTTGAAGCTCCAAGTTGTTGCAACGAAACTTGCGATATCGCGATTCGCGATATCTCGACAAGCCCAGAACTGTCCATCAACGAGGATGCGTGCCAGGAGATCCGAAAGGGTCGGGGTTCGGCATATCGGGGGTTTTGACGACGAGATACACAGACAGGTTGGAATCACGATCCGCGATATCCCGACAGGAGAAGTCGTGTGGGCCACAGTAGAGGCTAGTGGAGTATAGGTGGCACAGTATCGGGGATTGGGAAAGGTCAAGTCCCGGATCCTTCGACATCAGGATTCATAATCCCTCGAATTCCGATATCTCGATCGAAGCGACGAGAAGTGGGGAAAGTCAACTCGTACGTGCGCATCAGAGATTCGATGTGTCGGGTATCAGGAGTCGAAAAATCAAAGTGTTTGATATTGCGAGTGGTGAAACCGCGATAAGAGAAATCCTGACAGGGGAAGAGGTCAGCGCTGACTGAGCCATCGAGTCTCGGGGATTCGAGAGCCCAGTGATCGACAGTGAACTTGCGAAGCCGCGAGTTCTGATTCTCCGATAAATAAAGAAAGGGGGATCATGCAGAAGATAATCTGTGGGGTGCAGATTTCCCGATAGAAAAATAGAAGAACCTTGGAGTTCTTCGGGCCTAGAAGAAGAAGATCCTGTGAGAGCGGACGTGCTTCGAGGAGTGCGGCTGCGTCACTTTTCACCAAACAATGGGGAATTCATGGTATACATCATGATTAAGTGTGAAATACTAGTGTGCCAAATATTTATATTTTCTCTCTCAGAGTCTACAATTATTTCTACAGGCCACTCATGGATGTATCCCTATCCTTATTTGTTCCTCGTTACCTATTTTCCATGCTATCCATTTTCCCATTAATGGAAAAGATTGCACTAGATAGTTTTAGTGAATGGAAGGATTGATTATTTGATTTCCTCTTATTCCTAATCTAGTCAATAATAGCAAGGCTAATATATATATATATATATATATATATATTCAAAATTATCTCTTTCCATATACTTTCCTAGTTGATGATGCTCCACAAACTCTTTGGTGCTAAGGCGTTCCTAAAAATATTCATAATTTTTATCCTACAACCTCTTTCATCTTTTGGCTGAGAAACCACCTTCCATTGCATTTTTGCAAGCCACATAGACCTAATAACCTTTATCTAATATTCTCAAGAATTTTTTGAGATATCTTCTAAGATATGCTAAAAGATAAGAATGACCTTTAAACTGATTTGACTAAAGCCAATCTTCCACCACTACAAAATCATTTGTTGCACCAATTATTTATTATGGCCTCTATTTTTCTTTTTTCCATACCTACTAGGTTTTAAACCGTAGCCCAAGTACTTAAAGCCATCACTAAAATGGGTATTTTTGAAAGGAAACAAATTACAAATGTTTTTTAAAAAGATAGTTACAAAGTATATCTCCATCCTTGTAGCTATGCTATATAGATCCATTATTTCTATAAAATTTATTGTTTCTCTCACTATGCCATTCAAAAATAAAATAACATCATCTACACAGATAGAGATAAGTCACATTCCCCTTTTACACCAACTAGAGGTCCAATTCCTTTTGCTATAATTGGATTATTTTTTAGCTTCATTGAATGGATAGATTCTTAGAGAACGGTATACATTGTGGATTAATGTTCCTCCCATTAAAATAAATCTCCTTTGAAATCCCCAAAAGATAAAATAATAACTTAATACTTATATTTATAAAAAAATATAAAACATTATTTTTAATATTTATATTCATAATGCAAACAAAACATATAAAGTTAATGAAAAATAGATAAATTCAATTTTTTTTAAGCAACTATAATTTTTTTTACTAACAAAATTTCGATTAATCCATTCATTCTTTTTTCAAATTTCAATCATCTAACTTGTATTAAAATTCATAAAACAAAATTTCACAATCAAAATATTATCAATTAAATAAAACTATAATTTCCAATTAAGATTCTATCTAATCTTAATTAACTTAAAAATTATTTAAACTTATACACTTTTTAACTTATCTCAAACATTATTTATATATACACCACATAAAAGAGCCTTAATCTTAAGGTCCAATTGAAAAACGAGATATTGAAATCCCCTCAATCCAGGGAGACGACGGAAGTCGTTAGCTTAGGGTGGGTCCTTCTGCGTTAGCTAAGTCGTTAAGGGGGTTCAGTCGTTAGCTTGGTTGGGATAACATAAGAAGACTATTGAACGATAGGAGTGGTCCTGAAATAAATACCTGTCATATTTTATATGATTTTTAGGTTAACATTTGTGGATGAGGTTGACATTTGTGGATGGAATTTTTTTGTTGTTGCTTTAATGACTGGATGGTTGTGAGGAACGTTGATGAATGATCAACTTTTCCTCTTCTAGATAATGTTTAGGTCAGGCGAACAGTGACATTGGTGATGGTTCTGAGAAACGATGATAATGTTATCATGTGTCTCTTTCATATTGTCTTGTCATATTTTATATGATTATTAGGTTAACATTTGTGGATGGAATTTTTTTGTTGTTGTTTTAATGACTGGATGGTTGTGAGGAACGTTGATGAATGATTTTTTATAAATTTTAGTTCGTTAAATCGAATTGTTTCATACTGTTCTAGAGGATTAGGCGTTCTGTGGATTTTTTTTAATAAAATTGACATTTGTGGATGGAATTTTTTTGTTGTTATTTTAATGACTGGATGGTTGTGAGGAACGTTGATGAATGATTTTTTATAAATTTTAGTTCGTTCAATCGAATTATTCCATACTGTTCTAGAGGATTAGGCGTTCTGTGGATTTTTTTAATAAGGTTGACATTTGTGGATGGAATTTTTTTTTGTTGTTTTAATGACTGGATGGTTGTGAGGAACGTTGATGAATGATTTTTTATAAATTTTAGTTCGTTCAATCGAATTGTTCCATACTGTTCTAGAGGATTAGGCGTTCTGTGGATTTTTTTAATAAGGTTGACATTTGTGGATGGAATTTTTTTGTT
>WSFP011505286.1:0-13513 GCA_009831015.1 Picea engelmannii | reverse complement strand
TGTTCTAAATATAACTCAAGAGGTTAAGCTCCTCTTAACCTATATAAGCAAGCTCTATGATGGAATGGAAAAGGAGAATCACACCAAACTTATGGTCTCATAAGTGGTGCCGGAACAGAGCTGATTGGGGAAGAATTGCTAGCATGAAACCTATGATCTCATAGGAAACACACAGTCAGCCAAAGGAGAGTGATCAGTGAAGTTGTTGTTATCCAGGTTGTGGATATTTCAGGCAAGGGTTAGACGAAGGGGACTTGACTAAGTTGTCGCATTCGCATCTACGATTGTAAGTATTGTTGTCATTATTCTCATCAATATGACACGCTTGGCCTATTTCTTTCTAGTTTGTGTCTAATGTTACATGAACTTATCATTGATAGATAGATTTGTTTTCAAGCTAATATCAATAGAGTAGGAAGTGGTCATATCTTGTTTGTCTACAGGACTCAGTGAGGAGAAAAGGATCGGAGCTCAACTCGGAGCGTGCAGGGACAAACGTCGATAAAGAGGTACTTTTGTTCTCCTTCCTTCTCATGTGTTAGTTTGAATAGATTTGAAAGGAAGTCAGTGTCCACGTTAAGAATTTTTTGTCTTAGAGTTAGGGTCAAGCTATTTGAGGCAATCTAACTGTCCGCAGGGATATTTTCCTACAACAGAAGCGCCAAAATTCATGTGGGCCCCGTTTGGGTAAGTGAGTACATCAACTTCCCGGGGTCGTAACTTTTGCATAAAATATTCGTTTTAGGTGTGTGATAGCTCGTTGGAAAGGTATCGTCGAAGAGATTCATTTTGGTATCTCAATCATGCCTTTTGATATCATTTAGAACCTCGATCTTGAAAAACCTTCATTTGGACCCTCAAAATGTCCCCAGAAGTTAAAACCTGCTAAAAATAGTAAATTGCCAAAATTGCCAGAAAATTGTTTTGAGCCATTTGGAAAAGGTGGGTGGCCACCAATATCCACTTGGATAAATCCTCCCTCCTTAGGAAGAAATGGTCTCCATTGCGTTGAGTTCTCGGGGTAGAGGGAAAAGCGTTTGTTGAATCTGCATCTTGGTGAGCTATTTGTCTTGTTGGAGATGTCGCGTTGCTCAGTTTGTGGAAATATGTCACGAACCTATTGAGGTTGAGGTTGTTCAACAAGTTGAGATACATGAGAGAACTATGTGCAGAAGGAATCTTTACCCTTTGTTGCAGCCTTGTCGACCTTCTTTTGTTGGATAGAAGGTGCTTGGGGCAAGGTTGTAGTGGTTGCAGTGTCCTTTTGTTCTCCTTTTGAACAGATTGTGAAGAAGCTGAATTTTGCAGTATGATATACTACCTTGCGACACTTTTTAGGTGGAACAGTAGTTGGAACTACCTCTCGTATTCTGTAGAGATGACCACCCAAAGTAACAATGACACTACAGGGTCGAGACTCATAAACAACATGGCGTCTCCACATATATGGTTGGCCCAAGAGAACATCACAGACATCCAGTGAGGAAACATCACATAATACCTCATCCTTTAAGGGTTGGATGTCATATGAAAATCGACATTGTTGGCTAACACGGAGATCTTGTCCTTTCCGAAGCCACCCAATGTTTTATGGTTGCGTGTGTGGTGTTGTCAACAATCCCAACTATTTGATGACCTCTGCTCAGATGATGTTTTTTTGGCTTCTGTTATCAACAATAAAATGCAGTGGGGTCCCCTTCACCCACATCTATGAATGAAAAAGGTTCTCCCCTTCTTCAGGATTTTTTGGCTCTTCTGGTTGAATTGATGTGGTCGCAACAATAGCAGTGGGTTCTACGTCAATGATTTGTCCTTTACCAGTATTTTCAGAATGAGATTCTGAATCAAGGTTTGGATCCTTGTCTTTCATCGCGGCCACTAATGACTATTTTGAGTGACATTCATCGGTGTTGTGCCAGGGGCTTTTGTGGAAATCACACCATTTTCCAGTGTCCTTCTTTGTCTTCCCGTGATTCTTATTTTCCTGTGTCTTGGACTAGTTTTTGGGAGACTTTATTTTAGGGTTGTCTTTGTCATACTTTGGTTGTTGCGGATTTGCAGACCCAAATTCCCGTTTGTTCTGGTGCTTAAATTTCTCCTCAATTTTGACAGCAGATCGATAAGCAACACCAAGTGATGAGATGTCTAGAAAATCCTTTTCAGTGTGGATGTATTTGTGTAGAGCCCCACGGTATTTCAGAACCAAATTCCGCTCGAAGTATTTCATACTCACCTTGGTGTGCAAGGTATGGAAGGTATTGGTGAACTCCAAAACTTCTTGGCCCCTCTCTTGTCATAGTGTGGTCCATCTCATGTACTGGTCCTCATAGTTTCCAACAGGGTAATACTGTTCTTTTACCACATCCACAAAAAAATCCCAAGTGGGATCGACCCCATATATTCGAGAATCCTTTGTGGAACTTTGCTCCCAGTAAGTTTCCCACTAATGTTTTACATGAGGGAGAGCTTTAAGGAGTGAAAAGGTGATCTTTTCTTTGTCGAAAAAAGTGTGAACAGATAAATAACCTTCTAGTAGAGTTAACAATTTTTCTAGGGCTTCTGCATCTATCTGTCCTTCAAATACAGGAATATCAAAATTAACTTGTACCTTGAAAGCCGAGGTGCCTCCAAAGTGGCCACTTGATGAAGATGCACCTGATGCTATCAGCAGGCGTTGAAGGATGTGGGAAAATTCTCCATCATTTCGTCCCTCTGTCGCGTGAGAGCTTGATCAAGCAACAGATTGATAGGATCGTCTGCTCTGTCGTTTTTCTTTTCTTCCACCATTGAGGGTTTCTTGGGTGTGTGAGAGGGATTTTCTTGAAGAGAGACAATATTGAGACCCATATTTCTATAATCGGAGCTCATCGGGGACATGCATTGAAAAAATGATCAAGAGTAGCCGGCTCTGATACCACTGATCTAGATTATTTTCGGCACGAAATGAGATCGGAGATATAATAAAGAAATGAACAGAGATATCGCATATATTCAATAATATAACATAAATGTATCAGATATGCAACCATAAACATATATATATAGTAATACATGATTTCTATTAATGAAAGAAATGTACAAAAACTGTAAAAATACAGAGTGAAAGACTCGCTAGAATGGTGGCAGCTTATCTCTGAGAAGAAATGTGACGGCTACTCGCATTTGCAAGAACATGATTACAATGAGTCTCTGAAGGCCATTTTACAATAAGAAGGAATTCCAAAAACCCTAGACATCCAAAAACCTAACCCTAGGAGATGAAGCGCCAAAAGTCATGTGGGCCCCGTTTGGGTAAGTGAGTACATCAACTTCCCGAGGTCGTAACGTTTGCATACGATCTCCGTTTTAGGCATGTGATAGCTCGCTAGAAAGGTATCGTCAAAGAGATTCATTTTGGGGGTTCAATAATGAATTTGGCTATCATTTAGAATCTATATCTCAAAAAAACTTCATTTGGACCCTCAAAATGGCCCTGAAAGTTAAAACCTGCTAAAAATAATAAATTGCCAAAATTGCTAGAAAACTATTTTAAGCCATTTGGAAAAGGTGGGTGGCCACCGATATCCACCTGGATCAATCCTCCCTTTTTAGGAAGAAATGGTCTCCATTTCATTGATTTCTCGGGGAAGAGGGAAAAGCGTTTGTTGAATCTGCATCTTGGTGAGTTGCTTGTCTTGCTGGAGATGTCGCGTTGCTCAGTTTGTGGAAATATATCACGAACCTGTTGAGGTTGAGGCTATTCAACAAGTTGAGATAAATTAGAGAATGATGTGCAGAAGGAATATTTACACTTTGTTGCAGCCTTTTTGACCTGCTTCTATTGGATAGAAAGTGCTTAGGGCAAGGTTGTAGTGGTTGCAGTGTCCTTTTGTTCTCCTTTTGAACAGATTGTGAAGAAGCTGAATTTTGTGGTATGAGATACTACCTTGTGGCACTTTTTAAGTGGAATAGTAGTCAGAACTACCTCTGGCATTCTGTAGAGATGAACACCCAAAGTAACAATGACACTACGGGGTCGAGACTCATAAACAACATGGCGTCTCCACATATATGGTTGGCCCAAGAGAACATCACAGACATCCAATGGGGAAACATCACATAATACCTCATCCTTTAAGGGTTGGATGTCGTATGGAAATCGGCATTGTTGGCTGACACGGAGATCTCGTCCTTTCCGAAGCCACCCGATGTTGTATGGCTACGAGTGTGGTGTTGTCAGCAATCCCAGTTGTTTGACGACCTCTACTGAGATGAGGTTTTTCTGGCTTCCACTATCAATAATAAAAAGCAGTTGGGTCCTCTTCACCCACATCTGTGAATGAAAAAGGAACTCCCCCTCTTCATGATCTGTGGGCTCTTCTGGTTGAATTGTTGCGGTGGCGACAATAGAAATGGGGTCTGCGTTAATGATCTGTCCTTTACCAGTATTTTCATAATCAGATTCTGAATCAGGGTTCGTCTCCTTATCTTTGATCTCAACAACCAATGACTATTTTAAGCGACATTCATTGGTGTTGTGCCAGGGGATTTTATGGAAATCACACCATTTTCCAGTGTCCTTCTTTGTCTTCCCATGACCCTTGTTTTCCTGTGTCTTGGACTGGTTTTTGGGAGAATTTTTTTTAGGGTTGTCTTTGTCATACTTTGGTTGTTGCCGATTTGTAGACCCGAATTCCCATTTGTTCTGGTGCTTAAATTTCTGCTCAATTTTGACAGCAGATCGATAAGCAGCACTGAGTGATGAGATGTCCAGAAAATCCATTTCATTCTAGATGTATCTGTGTAGATCCCCACGGTATTTCAGAACCAAGTGTCGCTCGGAGTCTTTGATACCCAGCTTGGTGCACAAGGTATGGAAGGTATTAGTGAACTTTGGAACTGCTTGGCCCCTCTCTTGTCGTAGTGTGGTCCATCTCATGTACTAGTCCTCATAGTTTCCAACAGGGTAATAGTGTTCTTTTACCGCATCCACAAAAAAATCCCAAGTGGGATAGGCCCCATATATTCCAGAATCCTCTGTGGAACTTTGCTCCCTGTAGGTTTCCCACCAATGTTTTACATGAGGGAGAGCTTTAAGGAGTGCAAAGGTGATCTTTTCTTTGTCGAAAAAATTGTGAACAAAGAAATAACCTTTTAGCAGAGTTAACCATTTTTCTAGGGCTTTTGCATCTATCTGTCCTTCAAATACAGGAATATCAAAATTAACTTGTACCTTGAAAGCCAAGGTGCCTCCAAAGTGGCCACTTGATGAAGATGTGCCTAATGTTATCAGCAAGTTTTGAAGGATGTGGGAAAAATTCTCCATCATTTCGTCCCTCTGTCGCGTGAGAGCTTGCTCAAGCAACAGATTGATAGGATCGTCTGCTCCATCATTTTTCTTTTCTTCCACCATTAGGGATTTCTTGGATTTCGCAGAGGAAAAATTGAGATCAAACTCTTGTAAAATGACAATCCATTTATTATATTTTCCCCCTATGATACGCCTGGTAAGGACATATTGAAATGGGTTGATATCTGTAACCACGGTATTCTTGCAAAGTAATATATAATTTGGCAAACACTGGACTGCGTGAACGACCACCAAAGCTATCTTTTTGACACGAGAGTAATTAATTTCAAGACCGAGTAAATTTTGACTAAGATAGTAGATGACGTGCTCGTGGAGCTCATCATCCTCCTAAAATATAACCATACCAATCGTATCCTCATATGTGGAGATATAAAGAATGTAATATCTATTGTAGTCAGGAGGCTTCAGCAGAGGCACCGACACCAAATCTTTCTTCAAAGCATCGAAGGAATCCTGGGCTCCTTCATCCCAGATAAAAGGGGTGTCCTTCTTCAAAATACACATGAAACCTTTACTAATAGTGGCATAGTTCACTATAAACCGACGAAGAAAGTTATCTTTCCCTTGTAAACCCTGAAGTTGTCTAATCGTGTGCGGGGGAGGCAACCAAAGTATCGCCTCAACCTTAAGTGGATCTACCATGATCCCAGTCTCAGAAACTAGCAAGCCCAAAAGACGACCAGACTTAAATCAAAATATGCACTTGTGAGGGTTCAATTGGATTCTATAATAATGACATCTTTCAAAAACAAGTCAAAGGTGAGTAGCGTGATCTGCTCTCTTGTGAGAGTGATCAGCAATATCATCAAGGTAAGTTTCGACTATGTTCTTAAGATCGTGAAAATCGAAATCCATGGCACGTTGAAAGGTTGCTCCGGCATTTTTAAGGCCGAAAGGCATTTTTCGGTATGCAAAATTGCCCCAAGGACAAATAAACATCGCCTTGTGTTGATCCTCGGGTTTGATTTGAATTTTATTATATCCTATAAATCCATCCATAAAATAAAATACTTCGCTTCCCACACACTCATTGAGAATATTATCGATGAAAGGTGTGGGAAAGTTGTCTTTAGGAATGGCCTTGTTCAGGTCATGGAAACCCATACATACATGGATGGTTCCTTGCTTCTTATCCATAGGAACAAGGTTGGATACCCATTCAGTCAAAGGAACTAAGTAGATAAAGCCAACATTAAGTAGCTTCTCCACCTCTGCTTTAATAGAAGGGGCCTTTTGAGGGTTAACATCTCTAAGACGTTTTCAGCATCGAGATGAGTCCTAATCTCATGTTCGACAATACGAGAGTCAATCCCTAGAATCTCTTCATATGACCAAGCAAATATGTCTCATAATTCCTTGAAGAGTTTGGTGTAGATCAGGATATCTTCTAGCAAATAATCTGCACCGATATTTACGTTTTCAACCTTACCAGGGGTGCGAGAGATGTCGATCGTGATGGTAGGATAAATTCTTTCCATATTTCCTTCGGCATAAATGTCATGCGTATCAAGCAGAACTATGGTGTGATTGACTATCTCACTCAAAGTAGATCGAAATTCATCTTGTTCGATTCTTTCAAGGTTTGGGAGAAAATAAGAGCGATGATGCATATCATCACAAGGCTTGTCAAAACTATTCATGGCTTTGATGATGGATTCATCCGAAGGCAAAGTCCCATCGAGGAAATTATGTGAACAAGACAATGAAGTGGCCCACATGGGCCTAAGAATGGGATTCTCCTCGTTCGTCGGTGAGGGAACAGGATCATGATCGACAGAAGAGTTGAGAACAAGTTGATACGCAATCTATGTTTCCGATAGTGTCATAGCCATACCAACATGCGACTAACCTTCACAAGATGAAGTTAGGGAATTTAGGGTCCACGGGTCACTATAATAAGAAGTGTGGAAAGGAATGGACCTCCTGTTGAGACAGACCTACTGGACATGGCATAAATGTGGTGAGTCGATGTCGCAAAGTCCAAAGTACCCATAAGGGAAGAATACATTCTGACACCAATATTCCCAGTTTTCAACTAAGATTTGTTGATCACAGAGATCAACGGTCCAACGAATGAATTAGGACTAGAGTACGCAAAGGATAACTAGTCGATTGTCATGATCTTCCCTTCATGAGGAAAACAAAGCGTACGGAAGACGGATGATACGAAAATGACCATAGAATAGGTCCATTTGCATCCTAGTAACAATTTATAATCAATAGGTGTGCCAACTACCTCTACCTCCACCTCTACTGTCTTGCCACCTAAATGGACCAGAAACGCAGGGAGAATACCATAAGGGCAGAAGGAATGATTGTCAAAATCGTTCAACATGTTCGATGAATTGGAAAGAGTCGGAGGTCCGAGAGATTTCCAACAGACCAGGCACATCACACACGTAGCAGCACCTTCATTAACAATCACACGTTTGATGGTATGCTTTGAGTACTCCACGTGGATTTGGAAACCCACATGGTAAGGAAAGAGAGGATTAACATATGTGACATCAAACTTGATAAATTTTGAGCCACTGTGTTCTAGATCTCCTAAAGAAGAGAGTAAGGTGTTCCTCTGTGAAGGACACATCTGGAGTACCTCCAAAGCCGACATCGCACAAGAGGTTTGACCCAGGTCCTCAAGAATCGATTAATTATGGGAGGCTCTAGCATTTGGATTATGGGTAGAGCGCTTGAATAATCCTTTCGGAATACGAGGCGGTGCCTCAGGTTTCTCAATCAATAAATCTATCTCTAGAGGAGGAGGAGGATATTCTAGACCAGGAATATCTTTTTTAGATTTATAATCTCGAGATCGAGTGGCTATAATAATTTTCACATCAACCATATTGATACATAAACGGTCGCCATCTTGCGACTGTTTGTTTTGACCTCCACTAGCCGCAATTCCAGAATTCGAGGAGCTCGAGGCTAAGTGTTGATTATGTGGGAATGGATTCATCATCAAAGTGGGCGATTGAGATAATAGACTCATAGCTTCTGGAAGTTTGGGGCACAAATGGGTAAGTTGATCGTCTGTGCAAATCTTACAAGGAAACTTCACCTTATGTATTTCTCATTTTCCCTCTCTAGCATTACTACCTGTATTTTCATTATTATTATTTTCCTTGGGTTTATTACCATTTTTCCCACCCTTACGGTTATTACGTCCTTTCTTCTTATTCCCTCCTCGTTGTTGGTTACCATTCGGTTTGGCCAACGATTGCATAGACAAGGTTGGTCCTCCAGCAGACTAGCTCAGAGACAACTCTTTCATCTGGCTTGTCACTGATTCTATCGATTTTACATTGAAGGCACCTACAATTCCATCGGCATGAGGTCTGGGATTTTGCCTCGGGTCATAATTTGACTGCAGTGTGTCAGGAGGAAGGTGGCATGACATCCCAGACTGAGCATATATCAAGTCTAATTGTTGGGCCCTAAATATTTCTTCTTCCTAAGTGGTAACCCCGGAAGTGGAAACGTCCTTCGAGATAGGAGCGTGAAAAGACTTAAGAAACCATTATAAAAGAAAGGTCGGGGTATAGGGTTCTTAATCAACCTATTTCATCTACGCCACTCCTAGATATGATCCAAGATATGAGTGGAGGTATCTTGGCATAAAGCAGACAACAATTCTAGGCCAGCGTCATAATGAATGGGCAACTGGAAGTGGTTAATAAAAACCAACACCAACTGACTAAAAGTCCCATATTCCCCCCTAGGTAGCTCAATATACCATTTCATAGCAATTACGATGAGGGTGTGTTGAAATAATATCAAACGAATAGAATCATCATTAAGGGAGTTTGATGAGCACCAAAGGTGAAAGGTAGTGACGTGATCACCAGGATCCTATCCATTCTTACCCTCGAACTTCGGGATGTCCGAAGGAAGTTTGGTGGGGATCGGGGTCCATGTAGGATCGTGAATCAGAGGGTTATTCATTAACTTAGACAAATCTGGCAGATTAATTGTGGCCAAAAAAGGGAGACAAGATTGCGACATCTGGCCCCAACCTCCCAGAAAATATTTTTCTTGCGGGAATGAAGGCCATCCAGGGTTCTGGTAAACACCATGGCCTTGTCTAGAATTATAAGGCCCTCCTCCAAGTTGATTCATAAAAGTTGGGTTGGGAATCATTGCAGATGGAATGTTCTATTGAGGGTTATAGAAATTTCCCCGAGTTGGATTGGATCCAGGTTGGTGTTTTCCCATGGCATGAAAATAACATCCTCTGGGTTAGAATCTGAAGGATAAAGGTGGATTCATCATGCCAAACGTATTGGTCGAAATCTGCACCGAGGAGGTGGGGTTGTAGGATGAAATTTGAGCTGAAGCTTGTCCGCCAGATTGATTATTCCTCCCAGAAGTAGAAGGATTGGACCCAGGGTTAAAAGCATGAATACCTCCCATATTAGGAGTCATTTGAGGGATTTGAGATCCACCAAATGAAAAAGGATTGTAAGGAGGTGTATTTCCCCCAAGCCCAATGCTAACATTAGGGCCAGTAGTTGGGATGGAGTTCAAAAAATGTGAAATGAAGTTGGGCATACCATAAGAAAAGGGACTAGAAGCCATAGGGATGTACTGAACATTGTAGCTCGATGAGTGGCCAAGAGACCCAAAAGTGTTCAAGGCGGTAGCTTGAGCATTCACTATAGGACGGGCCATAGTAATGATAGGTACCTCTGGCACTACAATCATAGATGTCACAGGAGTCGAAGGGGTACCATTAACTATAGTAGGTATGGGATTTGAAGGGCTCACAGAATTATGAATACTAGGTTCAGTACTCATCCTTGTAGAATCACAAGTCTAAACGGTGGACGTGTGTGTACCACGTATAATAACTCTACGCCTTTTAGAAGGAAAAGACTCGAAATCCAGTGGTAACTGTAACAAGCGAGGGGATTGGAGGGGAGGTTGTTCTGACTCCAGGATGACTTAAGACTCTAAAGATAAAAAATATATCCTAAGGCCATCAAGTAATCAAAGAGCACACCAAAAGTCAAATGGCCAAAATACATGCAAACGAGGTAAAGTGTTTGAGTGGCCTCCCTCCCTAAAGAAGGTATTTCTCACCCAAGAGGGGCCTGAGATTCCCTGCTAAAGATCATAGGTAATAGAATCAGTTATAAGGGCCCTCATGGGCTTAACAACCAGTTGGTCAAATCCCCCCAGAGAGGTAATCCTCCATAAAGGTTGTGTGTTGTCTGACCCTTATCTCACCCAAGGTACTTGCACAATAACCCCTACAAGTAACCTATGAGACACCTAAGTCAAGCAACTAATAAGCCATTGTATAATCGATGCACAGGTGAGCAGTCGTAAGTCAAGTCCACTGTATGGGCAAGGTAGCAAAGCCTGAAACCTTGAGAGTACCGCCTATCACAGAGGTAAAGGAATTAGGAAGATCCCTGGATATGAATAGATCCCCAGAAGTATCTCTAACGCTAGGAAGGTATCGGGGGGATATCCCTTCAACCGAATTTGTGTGACCTTGTGATTAACTTTGGTGTGAGCATAGCTTCCTGATCTTACCAATTATACAATGGATTTCTCCACTCCCTAACTCACACACATATGTTGATTTAATTGCCTTGGAGAAGTTTACTCACAAAATCCTATTCCAAGGCACTAAATCCTAGGCTACTTTGTGCACCCTAGAAAATAAAATCGTGACTAATTAATTTTAAATTATAGCATTGATTTTAATGGCCGTGATTACTCAAAAAGGTATGGTAGTGAAACTCATGGTCTTATGAATCTGCAAGAAAAGTAAATATGAAAATAATGCAAAGTCCTAACTTTAACTTTCAATGAATGATATGCTTCTAAAAAACAATGCAATTTTCAAATTCAACTCTGCAATTCAGATGTAAAAATGCAATCTTTCACTATATGCACTAAGATAATGATAAGGACTCAAAACACAAAAAATTCCAAGCAATGCAAAATGCCTATTTTTTTGTATTTTCAATATATCAAAACTGAAAATGCATGGACTGAAAAGTAACTTGATATATAGCCCTATTGTGTATAAAAAAGAGGTAACTCAAGAAGGATACCAAGCAACAAAAAACCAAGCCCAATGTGCAAGGACAATAAAAATTAAAAGATGGAGAGAAAGACTTCGCCCAAAAATTCAACCAAAAGAGGGTTTCATGTCATCCCATAAGCACTTAACAGGCACTACAGAGAACCAAGACGGCTCAGTAAGCATCAAATCCCACCCAGCAAACACCGGACCAGGCAAAAAGGCAAGGAAAAATGATGTACAAGACTGTTTGGGAAAACAGAGCATATATATGCAGCTTGCAGGGAGACAGACAACGTATGTATGTGACTGTAAAGGTAAAAGGAACGTATATGCTTTAAAACAAGGTCGGGCACCGGAAAAAGGCTGAAAACTCAGACCTAGAGTGAACAGGAGCTGTCAAGAAATGATACGACAAGAACCACAATATAAACAAGAGCAATCTAAGGAGAAAATTAATTCAAAACCTAAGAAAGAATATTATCCCCAGTATGGTTGCCAATTCTATTACTACGAAAATTTCTCTATGGCTATGGTGAACCACAAAAGACGGAAATGACTACAAAAATCAACTCTATCCCAGAAACATGCTATATAAACCAATGTGCAAGCGAGATAAGAAAGAGGCCTACCTTTTCCAAATGTTTGATGATGTCCATCGTTGAGAACTTTGACCCAAATCTATATACCTACAACAAGTTCTCAACAAACAAGCAAAAACAAGAATATGGTGGAAATATAAAAGGTTAGCACATTATATAGCATAATCCATTAATATACATAACAAATACACCCATGGATAATAATTCATATATTTTCAAGATATTAATTGGATGGGAAAAGAGTATTTATATTCATAAATGATCAGCAGAAGTGATAATATTACATACTTTTGTGTCGACATGGTTCGGAACCGAGAAACCAAGTTCCTTCCAGCTATGCCTCCGCCACTTCAATCCTCCACCAATGGCAAACTCATAGAAAGGAGACAATCAAGTTATCCAACAATAAGGGAAGAGCTTGGGGGTTGAACATTTTGTTCATACTTAAAGGACAAAGGGATGCAGACTCAATGTGAAGTAAATAATTCCTCCCGAGTAACTTTACTCTCAAAGTTGAATTCTCCCTTTTTCCATAGCTCGGAATTGGCTTCTTTATAGCCTTCAGAATGGAACTGAAGGGCCGAGTCAGAACGTTTTCAGTATATGGAAGGCCAAGGATCAGAGATCTCCTATCGTGACATGGAAACCCGACATTTAATTTTCATTTTATGGCACAAATCTCGATGTACACAGGCTGTAGTGGAGCATCCTGCATATACGCTTGTTGTATAGGGTGCAAGATGCGTACAAGTGGAAAAATTTGTATTTTTTCCTCTGGATTATTTCAACAGGGAAGATAAGTCTGCATATGGAAATGGAATAAGGCCCTATGTGCAATATTGCATAAGGTGAGGCAAATCTTTCTATAACAAGGAGTAGTACCCAACCAATACCAAGACCAAACAAAACTCAAATCTGAAACTGTTACACCAAATGGGGAGGTTACACTAACAAACTCATATCTGAAACTCTTACATCAAATGGAGAGGTTGCACCAACAAAACTCATATCTAAAAATGTTACATCAAATAGAGAGGTCACACCAACAAACAAAATTCAAATCTAAAACGGTTACATCAAATGGAGAGGTCGCACCAACAAAACAAAATTCATATCTGAAAAGATATTCCAAAAAGGAGGCTACACCATCATCAAGAGAAAACAACTGAGGTAACCGCGGAAAATAGGAGATTGAGGAGTGAGTGAGTGTGAGTGTAATAGAATGATAGAGGGTAGGGTCTTATTTATAGTTAGGGAGAGGGGTTAGGGAAATTTAAAATTATAATTAAATATTGACATTTAATTAATATAAATATTAATTAAAATGTCAATTATTATTAATATTAATTATAAAAACCCTAAACACATATAAAACCCCAACCACATAAATAAAACCTCAATCACATAAAACAACAAGGGGGTACCTTTTAAGACAAAGTCAAGGGGGGTCCATAATGGAAAAACATGTCCACATGAGTCTCATAATGACCTATAAACTTTATCATCACTGCATAAGGGGGTCCA
>WSFP011505281.1:0-13513 GCA_009831015.1 Picea engelmannii | reverse complement strand
AATCTCATTCTTCAGATTCATTACTTGTCAAATGTTTCTGACTGAGAAGAGATTAGTTAGGGCATCATACATCTTCTTAGATGAGTCAAGATGAGAGATGTAGGGTATCAAGTGGTCTTTTACAGAGTCCACTATGATACTCATGGCATTGATGTCATTATCCTCGAACTTTTCCATAACTGCAACATTCTGAGGTTCCTTCTCTTTTCCTTCTTCAAACTGTGGTTCCACGATCTTTCCTTTCACGATATCCAACACTTTATTCTTGACAAGAATGAGGTCAATCCTTGTCTTCCATGCTCTGAAGTTAGAAGCCCCTTCTAACTTGTTTTCTGACTTCATAGAGTAAGTCATGACTGCTTTGACTTGGTCAACCTTTGACTTTGACCAAAAACTCAAACTTGACATCTTAGCTTGTTGAGAAAACCAGGAGGTGCACTAGGTTAGGGCGCACTAGGCTATCCAGAAATTAGGTCAATCTCTTTACTTAAGGTGCCTCAACACGAGGGTTAGGGTTTCGCTATTGCAGCAAAAGCTTTGACTGCAACTGCAACTGTAACTGAGTAAATCCTCCCAATCTAATCTTCCAGTGGTTAGACTGTCCGAAGATAGTGTGGGCCCATAACCTGTTCGAAAATAATAGGTGTGCTTGTTTAACCATAGACAATATAGCAATATTGTCACCCAACCATAGGTCGAAGCCACCCCCGAGCACCTTAACCTTGACAGAGAGAATAATTTTGGAAGCAAAACCTAGATCCAAAAGCCAATCAAGGTAGCGTACCACTCTCCAGAGCTAGCGTACCAAGAAAAAAGTCCAAACCATAACCAAGAGAAAGTCCAAGCCTAAAACCGAAAATACTAGTTGGAGTAGTTGTAGCTGCAGCTACTCTCCAAACTCGTGCACTTACTGAATTTCTACAGTTGTGCACTAAATTTCTGCAGTTGTGAGTTGTGTGTCCAAATGAGCTCTAACATCCTGTATTTATACTGCTCTTCCTTAGCTGTCTGGGCCGACTTCTCTTTCTGGATGCTAAAAACTCAATATTAATTATTTTCTTTAACCAACTTGTTTTCTAGGGTTATGTTCAATGCTTTAGGGTTTCTTCTTGCTTCCCGGAATATTCCATTCTTGTCAGGGTTACACATGGAGGTTTAATACCTCCCGCAACTACCATAATATCAACAAGGAGATTCTCAAATTGCTAAAAGAGAACCTGCAAACAGTGCAGAATCGGCAGAAGATGAGTGAGGACAGGCACAGGATAGAGCACAACTTTGAGGTTGGAGATTTGGTTTTCTTGAGACTCCAACTTTACAGACAGTCTTCTCTAAAGAAGAGTGGGGCCGAGCAGCTCAAACCCAGATTTTATGGACCTTACAAGAACATGCGTCGGGTAGGCGAGGTTGCTTATGAGCTAGAGATTCTAGAGGGGAGCAAGATTCATAACATGTTCCACGTATCTTGCCTCAAGAAGGCAGTGGGACAATTCATCAGCACATCAAAAGAGCTTCCCCCATTGGATGAGGAGGAACAGTTGGAGTTGGTTCTGGAGGAGGTACTGGAGTTCCGAGAGCAGAAACTGAGGAGCAGGGTCATCAGAGAGTGTTTGATCAGATGGAGGGGGCTTCCAGTAGAGGATGCTACTTGGGAGAGCGAGCATGTGTTGCAGCACCCCGGATTGGCATTGCTTGAGGACAAGCAATTTCAGGAAGGGAGGATTGTAATGTCCCTTTCCAAATAGGAGCTCCAGAGAGGAGGCTTAATGGTCTAAACAGCCTCGTTAGACTATAGCCAGGGCCAGAAAGGGGTAAACATGGTTACTAGAGGTCATTCCGGCCAAGGGTGTTATAATTTGAAAGTGACATTGAGCTAAAAGTGGTTAAAAGCACTTTTAAGCCAACTTGAGCTAAAAATAGAACAGATGAGCTAAAATTAGAGTCAAAAGCGAATTAGGGTTTCGGGCAGCTATAAGATAAGGTGAAGAGACCTAATTCATCATTATGCAGATTTTGACTTGTCATTGAGGAGAGAGGCGCATCTTAGGAGAGATAGCTCAGTGGATTCCAGGAGGAATACACCAGTGGTTGATTTCGGTGTTGAGAGACACGCCCTAGTCACCGGGGAGATCACACAGGTCTCCCATCAGTCTTCAGCAGCAGTTTCACAGTTTCCAACAGCAAGGGCACACTTAATCAGGGTGAGGGGGCAGCTTCTGAGGAGGTATTGAGTCGACTTGTCCCATCCAGGGAGAATCCAAAGATTCCCTTCCAACCTAGTTGAGAGGAAGGCAAGGTGCATCTTTTGCCCGGTTTCTCATCAAATTTCAACGGAGAGATCATCTGGGGCGCATTTTCCAGCCGTTGAGGTTGTGGCACTTGGGAAGGACACATTTGGGGTTCTCGAGCGATCATTAGATCAGATCCAGGGAAATCCTTCCGACCCATTTCACGGTAGGCTAGGGCGGTCAGTTTGAGACACATCAGCCGATTCCGACGGTGGAATCACTGGGGCATAGTTTTCCAGTAGCAAAGGGGGCGCATTTCCCCAAGGGGATCCATACGGGGTCCAAGCATACCAGCAGAGGGTCGGTCAGTCACCAGGACTGAGAGAGACAGCAGGGCGCACTATTTGGGACAGTTTCCAGGCCGATCTGAGAGGTCTAACCACCAGGGCGAACTTTCCAGACTTGCAGCAGTTGTCGAATTGACCTGTCGTAGCTTACAGCAGATTCTACATCTCATCCATTGATCCTGCAGCATTCTTCCAGTATCGGGTACTATTATTTTAGTTTACTTATTGTATTTTGGCTAAGATCCTTTTGTCACTGATCAAGACGAGTGATTTATTTTATTCAGCTGCATTCGGCATTTGTACTCCGCAGAGATATCATAATATAAGCTTTGCAATCTTTTGTCACAATTATTATTTGTATGCTCATTTATATGTTGTAAACAATTAATCATACACACACATTAGCAGAGTTTCCTAGACTAGCCGAATCTAGGATATTACAAATAACTCGAAAATCACTGAAACAAGCTCTGAACTCAACTCATGTAAGAAACCATCCTGTAACTGACCAGAACAAGAATCAATGTGCCTGGAAAACCTCTGAATGATGGTCCTGTGCTATCAGGAATAACCTCTGAATGCCAGCGTGAAAGGATGGACTGGCCCTTTGACCATCCAAATCTCAAGGGTGAGATTTTGGGGTCAACAGGTTGCAGCAAAGCATGTGTTGAGGTACCTACGTGGTACAATTGGATATGGTATGAGATATGTCTAAGGTGGTGAAGTGAGGTTGCAAGGATATACAGATTCTGACTAGGCAAGGAGTGCAGTAGACAGAAAGAGCACCTTGGGGTGTTGCTTCATCTTAGGGTCATCTATGATATCCTGGATTAGCAGGAAGCAGACTTATGTAGCACTCAATACAGCAGAGGCGAAGTATATCGCAGCCAGTGTTGCAAGTTGCGAAGCAGTATGGCTTCGGAGGCTTCTTGCAGGACTATTTGATCAGGAACTAGAGACGACCTTGATACATTGTGATAACCAAAGTTATGTCAAGCTTTCGGAGAATCCAGTATTTCATGACAGGTTGAAGCACGTTGAGATCAAATATCACTTCATCCGAGACATGGTGCATAAGGGAGCAGTGAAGCTCCAGTACATATCCATAGATGAGCAGATAGCAAACATTCTCACCAAGCCTCTATCTAGAACGAAGTTTGTATACTTCAGAGACAAGCTTGGCATGATGCAGAATGTCTCCCTCGCTGAGAGGGAGTGTTGATTTTCTCCAGTTAGCAGCATCGGGTAGACATTCTCCCAGATTGGTCATGCTGATTCGACCAAGGGAGGCTGATACATTCACTCACGGCGCCATGTTGATTTGGCTAGTGGTAAATGGCCCAAGCATAGCCTCTCTCCTATTTGTCATGTTGATTTGACTAGGAGTGATAGAGACTCGAGATGCTCTCACATTGCTTGCTCCAAGATGAAGTGATCTAATTTTATAGGGCAGGTTTGACTTGTTTACAAGTCTAGTCTAATGTTGAAGATGTAGGCTCAAGAGACCTCTTGTGATGAGGAGCTTCTCGGTGTGTTTACTTCAACATTTTGAGTCCTATATTAATTAGACGTACATGTGAGGAGAAGGTAAATCAACATGGCTCATGGACAACTTTTCTAACAAGAAGAAGTACAAGCCGGCCCTACAAGTGAAGAAGAAGCATTGAAGAATCCCCTAGAAGAATTATTGTGGACAAAAGAAGAAGTCAGCCCCACAAGTAAAAGTAAGGTCACTTGTTTAGTATAAATAAGGCGCCTTGGTTCGCATTTGTTCATCATCACTTCACAACATCTCTTCTCTCATAAAGTTCGTTGTTCAAGAAGGGGAGGCACAATTTCAGCAAGGGGCATCTTTGGCTAGGGTTTTCTATCTTTTGTTGGATATGCTATCTTGTCCAGGTTATCTTTCTTTCAAGAGCCCACTTATCCAAGTGCTAGGGTTTCTTCATATTGATGATATACTTGTAATCTTGGATTGATTTCTTCTAGAGAAAAGTTGTTTGGTTTTCTCCCAAGGTTGGGTTTCCCAGGATAAAATCTTTGTGTCTATTGTGCATGGCTAGCTTTCTATGATTCTATTGTTTCCGTTGTAAAGTTTTTTGGTTGAGAATTTCAGTGTGTAATTATTCTATGATAACAGTTGTATTAAATTTCTGTTTGAAATCATAAGGAAGTAATTATCAGATCTGGAAATTGTTAAAATTCAACAACTTGGGGGTCCAATTCACATGACCTAGATTCAGCATGAGATATGCTTCCCAACCTCATAACAAAAAAAGGTATGCACTCCTTTTCGTGATTGAGCACTAGTGTTTTCATACGCATTTTCAGGACATCCCAATAAGAGTGCATATCTTTAACACCATTAGATGCATGTCTTTAACACCATCATCAAATTGACAGTTCTTTATGGCGTCAAAGTTTGGTGCCTAGTCAAACTTCAGATGGTTGGGCACTAATGGAGAGAGTCCAATCTATTATGCTCAAGTGTATGATCTGTTGTAAACATATTGTCTCGTAGGCTATTGTTCAAGCTGAGTTTGGCGCCCATCCTTCACCTTACTTACATTTTCACGCTTATCTTTTTCCTTCACAAGATTTGAACCCTAGGTGATTCAATCATTGGACAAGACAAAGGCCCATACTTGGCTCTTTTCTCTTCCAAAGGAATTGTCTCTCTAGCCGCAAACAATATTGGTTCTTGGAGACTTCTTCACTCCTCCACACCATTGGCATATCTATTGAGTGCCTCCCTCCCTTCAAATACTTTTTGAATGCTCCTGGTCACCTTCCCACCCAAAAAAAGAGGAGATCAACAAGGCAATCAAGGATGACATTTCTTGGGTGTACATTCAGCTCACTTGCATGCCCCCCAACAAACTGTTGGCTCCAACATGGCCTTTTATTACAAACGTTTTATGCAATTGCATGATGTGCTTAGTATATCTCCTAACTGTATTCAGCACTATTAGTCACATGGCCTCGGGGTCCCACTCATCGAGATGCAGGTTTGTTCCAACTGCTTATGTGCTAACACTTATCACCCAACCCACAAATAGAGAGGATATGCCAGTTGTGCCCGCTTCAAGAGATCGAGATAGAGGAACACTTTATCTTTAGATGTCCCATCTACTATGAGATTCAGGGGAGGCTCCACTTGTTGTTCAAGGACTGTGGAGGTTCTCTTGCTACTTTCTTTTGCTATCCAGATCAAATATTTCTATCTCTATACATATGGGAGGCAATCACTCATAGATGGGAGACAATGTAGGTCCTTTCCGAACCTAACGCCACTAGGTTCATCACCTCATTTTTCACAGTATCTTGATGACTAAAGGCACTAAGCACCATGCATATTCCCCATCCATCAGGGCAAACAACACTGGATCTATTAGATAACGCACATCTTCCAGCTCAATTGGTAGATATCTCACAACACAAGGTCATAGGGCCATACTTGCTCCCTATGTAGTGTTGCCTCTTGGCCCAAATCAATCAGCCAAAAATCCATCACCAGATTCTTATCTTTCTCCTTAGATTTTAGAAGAGTTTCAAAGGACCACTCCCAAACTCTTCCTAGGTTCTTCCAGCTAGGCCTTCACAGTCCCAAAACTTCCAGTTGACATACTCCTTCAAAGTTCACAGTGATAGATGATAAGGAAGCCTACACTTGCTCCTCTAACGACCTCTATTTCTATTTCTATCACTGATGTTGAGCAATGATTCCTCTCTACCTAGGTATTTTCCTAGGTTCATCCTTTATCATATTCCTCTCTTTTCTCATACATTCATTTTTATATTTCCTTATTTCAGCATTGAAGTGATCTTGACACTCCCATTGTCCAATGTTGATGGTTTGTATTCTCTATTCCCACTGACCTATTCCTTGGTCATTTGTGGACATTAATAAGATAACCTTATCTTATTTTATCTCCATCTTGTGCTCATTATGATCTATGTATATGCACTAAAAATTAACATCAAGTAATTGCTAGGTCCATTTCCTTTGGATCCTTCCCTTACTTCTCTAGGGTCTTTCCTTTGGTCTTTTATGATGGTCTCTTTGCATGAATTTTATGTCTCGACTAGTGTTCTCTATCTTTCATTGTGCTCCTAACAAAAGAAAGCCAAGGTACCAAGCCCCCTATATTCACAGCGTTTTAAATTGTAGAATGGTTTTGGATTCTGGACATCATTACATTCAACAATAACTTTCAAATGTTGAGAGTCATCGTCAGACTCATCTTGGCACAAGACTTGTTTTCGCCCATGGGTCAAATTTGATTGGTGACTCAGCAAAATCCCACCAGCCAACCCAACAAAATCTTAGCATATAGAAAAATACATAAAATGTAGAATTTGCAGAAAAATATATATTCTTTTGTAATGAGTTGGCCATGATTTTCTAGAAGTAGCCAAGTTTTCCAGAATAGACCAAGTTTTTCTAGAACCAACCGATTTCTTCCAAAGCTGGTGAGTTCAACCAGGGTCTGCCCGGTTTCACCAGACATGGCAGGCTCTAGCTAGTTCCAGACCAAACCAACCCACTTTTAGGGATAGGGTCAGGTCAAGACTCAAAAGCAATGATCCCTAGTCAACCTAACCAATTTCCGTTACTATGCTTGAGACCCAGTGATAAAGCCCGCTCACTTAGAACACTCCCATTATACAAGTATTACTTATTGAATCAAAGTTGGCTGGACGTAAAAGCATTTGACATGTATAGAGTCTTTGTAGCTATCCACCAGTGTCACCCACGCTTCTAACCAAGTTTGAATGGAAAACATTATGCTTGAAATTAATTTGTTCCTCCCTGCAGGCTTCTCTAACATATATTTTTCTGATTTACCTAGGTGTGTTGAATTCAAGATGCTCAAACAGAAAGATATTTCAACTGACAGTTGTGTTGTGACAAATTTATTCATCTAAAAAAGATGAAGATCCCATACAGAGATTTCCCGTGTTCTAATTTCCATAATATTTCCAAAGAATCAGAAAGACAATTCCATTGATAATATAAAAATTAACCCCTAGAGGAAGTTTTGATAGTGACATTATAAAGGGAAGGAAAAGTCACCTGAAATGGCCAAGTATGCCAACCACTGCCAGTGCCATTCCAGCAAAGTAAGTAAACGTATCACCAACAAACACTGAAGATGGGTACCTAATGTATTTAAAGATAATGAATAAGTGGAGATCACTATAACAAAACCAACCAAACAATTTTATAGCAATATGTCAGAAATTTATACCAGTTATAAGCAAGTAAACCCAGTGAAGCTCCAATCAAAGGCTGGATGAGATAGATAGAAAAGGCATGTGCTTGTTTATAGTCATCCTTTGAAGATAGTCCAATTTGCATGATATTATGGATCAAGATCTGCAACACAATTTGAGAATGTTACTATCTGTTTGCTTCTTTCTTCAAATATGTTTGTTTAGAGTGCTGCATATCCTTTTGCCACTAAGTAGAAACAGCAAGCATGAGCTCAATCTCACCGCTGAGGAAATAACAATGGTTTGGCCAACTTCCAAACCATTTATACCCGCATGAATATTTATAGAATTTGTGCAGAATACCGCCAGAAAAAACATGTAGAGCTTATATATCCACCCTGTTTCACAAACATGTAAGATGCTATCATCTCTTCAGTAAGAAATCGCTATCTCAGAGAACAAGTGCATGGATAAATGCAAGAAATTTTGAAATACATGTGCAGGAACAGAAGTGATATAAAAAAAAAAACTGGACTGAGCCCTAAATGAAACCCAATATTGAATATTCATAACCGCTAATACTTGTTCAACAATCAAGTTGGATAATGATATTTGTTTTGGTACAGGTGCCCAAGTAAGCAAAACAATTAATTTGAAGAGCAAGTATCTTACTTATCCAGCTAAAACATAAACAAAACACAAGCAGAGAGGGAGAGAGGGAAGGAATAGTTTATCAAGCCAAAAAGATGATATCTAACAATTTCCATTTGCATGGAACAGGTTTTTTGGTTGTACTTATTCTCAACCATCACATTTTATAGAATCATTTTAACGGCATAGTTCAGTATAACACAAACTTAACTATCAAACCAGAAAATTTATATCATGAAAAATAATTTAAATGTTAATGGTAATCTGTAATGTGAACCATGAAGGAGAAACTGATAGTAAAAGCAACATAAAAGGATGTAAATTATAACCCTACATTTTTAACTACTTGCTCCACAATACAGATGTCATACACTAGCACAGGAGAATCATCCATGAACAGACAGGTTATGCCCATCCTATTATACCATAGTTGCCTTTATACTTGTCTCAAGGGAAGTGAGACTAGTATGGTGGTTACTGAGCAGAAATTGTGAATCAATGATCCTAATTCAATTCCCATGGAATCATAATGATTGAGCAAATGGAAGGTTTTTAGTGTCAAAGGATGTACCCGATAACGGTGCACCTGCAACTCCATTGCCTTGAGTTGACAATACACTACATTGAACCCGAAATAAAGATTTTCCCTTATGAGCTAAATTATTGTCACCTTTATATCGTTTGATATGATTTAAAGTGAATAAAGGTGAGATATGAACCTTAGGCCTTGATATTCTAGAAGGTATACTACCATCTTGTTATTAACAATCCCAAGTAGTAAGTACCAGTTCGATTGAATTTAGAGTATAACTTAAAATTCGTAAAGGTCACTGTCTCAGTGAAACCGAAAATGGGATCTTTTAACAAAGATAAACAAATGGGTCGCAATAACAAGAAAGGTGGTTTTCAAAAAGTTATTTCCACTTTATAAAAAATTAAAGGGACTATTGTTGGAAAAGATATTATCATTGCTACTAATCCTTTTGAAATTGACAATTACATTAATGTTCAATTGACTAATCAATTACAAATTCATAAGCCAGATATAATGGAAAGCCTAATTTTAGGTAGAAAAACTATGAAATAAAGAATCTACAACTGACAATTATATTTTAAAATCCCAGTTTAAAGTTACACCTATGTGGAAAAATGAGGACATAATTTTAGGTTCAACATCGATGGAAACATTGGCTGCTTGCACTTTAAACTTAAAGAAAAAAACTATGATGTTTTCTCATAATAAAAAGAAGAAAGCATTGTATGACCTTATAATGAAGCTCTGCAGAGAAGCTACCTCATCATAAGATATAGACTGTGCGCCATGTTAATTTGGTAGCTTAGAAGGTGTCTCAGCTAAGCCTATGTGTCCAAGGCTAGTTGATGGACACAATTAAATACCCAGATCAACTTTATTAATTTTATCCTAAGTTTTAACTTAGGAAAAGTATAAAAGTTATTTAAATGACTTTTATTGACTTTTCACTCAGATTTCTGAAAAGTCATTTTTTCATAAATTAATAATTCACTAAAGTGAATGTATGGTGGCTTCTATAAGACTCAAGAAAAGGTGAGTTAGAGTGATAAAAGAAGGCTGAGGGTGAAAGACATAACACATTGTGTGTTGAGTTGATGAGTGAGGGCGTTGGCTGAGGAAGAGGAAGTCAATTCTGCAGAGTGAGGAAGGGCGACTTAGCAGCAAAGGAAGTAAGCTGAGTGCAGGCCGTTCCAGCAGAGACAGAGGCCGAAAAAGCAGGGCCGATTTTCAAGGCCGAAAAAGCAAGGCAGAAAAAGTGGGGACGAAAAAGTGGGGCCAAAAAGCAGTTCTGAAAAAGCAGACAAAGTTTGTTGGGTTGTAAGAAATTTCTAAATTTTTTGTTGCTGTAAATTAATTCCTCTGAAGCCAATAAAGCCCCTCCTTTGCTCGTTTTCCCCACACTAGGGTTTCCAGGGTATTTGTGGTGTTCTTATCTTTCATGTGTTTGGTTTCCATTTACTTCTGCTATGCATTTTAGTTAAAGAACTTAGCTGTAAATTACTTGCATAATTTTCAGAAGTTAAATTTCAGCAGTAAATTAATTTCTGAGTGATTAAAATTAATGGCAATAATTTCTCTTTGCTGAGTTTAAAGGAAATTAACATGGTATCAAAGCTCAGCCTCTGAATACAGAAGGAACCAAGTCCATTTGTTGTGAAGACCAGGTGTAAATCAGCAAGGGGGTCGAGTTACCAGATGGGGCGTGTGAGTCAGAGCAACTGACATTATAGCCAATGCAGACTTGAGATTCGAAGATAAGCTGGAGGGGGCCTCAAACTTCAGTCATCGTAGGGAGCGAATTGGTTTGCTGCTGGAGGAACAAGGTTTGTGGGAGTTTGTTGAAGGGGCAGCAGTACTTCCAGCAGACCCAGCACAACAACCAGCTCATCTCAGGAGAGATGTGAAGGCTAGGCGAATAATTATTGATGGAGTCAAAGACCACATCATTCCTCATATGTCTAGCAAGAAGACAGCTAAGGATATGTGGGAGGTCCTAGTTAAATTGTACCAGTCAGATAACCGGAGCAGGAACATGTTGCTCAAGGAGAAACTCAGAAGCACAAAGATGGCCATGGGAGAGTCAGTTGTCACATATCTCACCAAGTTCACTCATATCAGAGATGAACTGGCAGTTGTTGGGAAGACCGTGGATGAGACAAAACTGGTGAGGACAGCCTTGAATGGCTTCACCAAACAGTGGGATGTATTTGTGAGAGGTGTTGTAGCATGAGAGAAACTCCTTAATTAGGAGAGGTTATGGGACGACTTCACCTAGGAGGAACTGCGAGTTGGTACCTCACAGGCTAGCCAGCCAAAGAGTGAGGATGAGGAGAACCTTGCCTTAGTTGGAAAAGGCAAGTTCAGAGGGAAGAAGGGCCCTAGTGGGGATCAGACTTCAAAAGGTGAAAAGAAGAAAGATTTCAGCAAGATTAAGTGTTTTTCTTGTCACAAACCAGGCCACTTTGCCAGTCAATGCCCAAACAAGAAGGGCAGCAACAAGTCACACATGGTTGCATCAACTTCAGCTGAAGTTGATGAGTTCACAACTAGGTTCGAGAATAAATTTGCACTCATTGCATGTCTCTCTAGTTCATCCAGTTCAAGCGTGTGGTACATAGACAATGGCGCCTCTAGTCACATGACTAGAGTGCGGGAGTACTTCTCCAACTTGCAGGAGGAGGAGATGGACCTCGTGATTGAGATGGGCAATAATGCCAAGTGTCGAGCAGCAGGCCATGGGACAATCACATTTCAGAGGGAGTCAGGGAAGCCACTGATGGTAAGGGATGTGTTATATGTTTCGGGCATGACCAAGAACCTGATATTAGTCTCAACATTGGAGGACAGAGGCTATGTAGCCTCATTTAAGGATGGGCGAGTGTACATCAGGCCCAAGGACTCCAGGACAGCGAAGGTGATTGGTGTCAGGCAAGAGAAGTTGTATAAGCTTTAGTTCGAGCCATCCCAAGCATTGGTGAGTAGCGCATGTGACTTGGCAAAGTTATGGCATAGGAAGATGGCACAGTTGCATCATGGAGCACTAAAGGTGCTCAAGGAGATCGTGACAGGGCTGCCAGATTTTAGCACCGAGCATCATGAGGTATGCAAGGGGTGTGTTGTCGAGAAGTACACCAAGACAACTTTCCCGAGTAATGATAGCTGGACAGGAGGCATCCTAGACTTTATACACTCAAACGTATGTGGACCCATGCCATCATCATCCCTGAGAGGGTATGGGTACTATGTCACCTTCATCGATGAGCATTCTAGGAAGACTAGTATCTACTTCATGAGGACCAAGAACAAGGTTCTCAATCAGTTCCAAGAATTCAAAGCTCTTTTGGAGAACCAAACGAGCAAGAAGATCAAGACATTGAGATCCAAAAATGGAGGTGAGTACACCTCGAAGGCCTTCAAGTATTTATGTGCAGGTGTTGGGATAAAGAGGGAGTTGATTGTTCTGTACAACCCACAGCAAAACGAGGTGGCAGAAAGGAAGAACAGGGCTATTGTTAGGGCTGCTAAAGCCATGTTGTATGATTAGGATATGCCTAGGTTCTTATGGGCGGAGGCCTGTAACGCAGCAGTATACATACAGAACATGAGTCCTCACAAGGCGTTGGGGAGGAAGACTCTTGAGGAGGTATTCATAGGGAGGCGACCAGAGATTGGACACTTTAGGATTTTCGAATGCCTTGTCTATTGTCATGTCCCCTCGGAGAAGAGGACAAAGCTTGAGGCCATTCCATTGCTGAGAAGGGGATTCTTGTTGGTTCCAGCGAGAATTCCAAGGCATATAGAGTCTACATTCCTTACTTGAGGAAAATTGTGGTCGGGAGGGATGTGAGATTTGAGGAGGACAAAGGCTTGACGAAGGCTCATGATATTGGTGCAACAGCAGCAAGGGATCAGGAGCTAGAGACTCTGAAGATTGAGGATGGGTAGGTTACAGGTACAGGTGCAGGCACAGATGATCAGATTGCAGATCAGGATGAGGAGCAGCAAGCTCCTCCAATTCAGGAGACTCCTTCTACTAGGAGGAGGAAAACCAGATGGGCAAAGCAGACCTTGAGAGAGGCACAGAAGTACGTGGGTGCTCATAGGAGATCAGAGAGAGCAAAGCACCACAGAGATTTTCCAGTTATATGTCTCTGATGAGTGAGCTATTGGAGGTCGAGCCTTCCAGCTTTGAGGAGGCATCACAACAACAGGTGTGGAGAGATGCCATGGTGGAAGAGTATGCTTCCATCATGAAGAATGATGTATGGGAGGTGGTGCCCCAGCCAGAAGGGAAATCGATGATTGGCTCTAGATGGATGTATAAGATCAAACACATTGTGGATGGCAGTGTGGAGAAGTTCAAAGCCCACTTTGTGGCTAAAGGGTTCTCTTACAAGGAGGGAATCGATTATGATGAGACATTCGCCCCAGTGGCAAGATACACTTCAATCAGGGTCATGATATCGATTGCAGTAGAGATGGGGTGGAAGATCCACCAGTTGGACGTGAAGACGGCCTTCCTTAATGGCATCATT
>ML888022.1:3129-16642 GCA_009831015.1 Picea engelmannii | reverse complement strand
AGGGAATACAATAGTGTCACAATAAAACCTTTATCATAACGCAACTGCAATAATTCATGTGAATCAGTCAATCATGAATTCCCTCAGTATGAGATGAAACTAGATGAAATAGGGAAACTGTCTTTCATAAAACCAGAAATCTTACATACAGATGCATAACCAGAATACTAGAGCGTCTGTTAAAACATTACAATCGGGAGCCTCGCTCTACCATCGATGGATTACAAAATACAAAGACTGAGTCTATATACTCAGCAAAATTCGCCTATCAGAGGCATGTTCAGTCATCCAAGGCATGGTGTCCCTTTAGCCGAATTCGAACGGATAACTTTCGTCAGACGCCGCCTTAACTGCGTATGGCTCCTACAGGGGAGATAGTTGCAACATTAAAGGCCAACATGGCGTGCGTAGACTTTCTCTAGTCATATGAGGACCAGCCATGACCCTTTGGAGAAAATCAGTGTATAGGACCGTCTCGGGTAGACTGTCTATCGGAACCCCCATACCTTGCATTCAATAAGTGAGCTGAGGTTTCAACTACCTCTGTTCAGCTTCATTTAATTCTTTAGCGAGGACCAGGATCGAAGTCGGGTTGAACTGGTCTTGGAGGACGCGGTAATCCGTTCTGTGGAAAAACCCGACACTTTGGCACCTTTGCATAACTCTCTTCCTTTCTCAAGTGACCGCGGGCCCCACTTTCGGCGCTATCGGGGTTCGGGGTTTCGAGATGTGGAACAACATGAAACTCTCACCCCTCAAACTTTTGAATTCCGAAACGCCGACACGATTAGATCTCGTGCCACGCATCCTCTGGATGGACGGCTGTTATTCTCCCCTGCACACTATGGGCGTGATCTATTTTGTTAACTTCGGCGCAACTTCCTTATTCATGATTTCCCGCCAACCGTTGATCTGCTCATATGGATGGATCCGGACCGTTGACACTATAATCATGCCCGCTCGCTTGATTTTAAGTCCGAAAAGGACTTTTTTTGTGTGCTGCACTTGGGCACTCCTCGTGCAACCTGCAGACCTGGATATCTCGATGTCGAAGACAAGAATTGTCACTAACACCTGTCAACAACTTTCAAATCCATATGGCTTCACAACTAGCGGAACATGTTGCAATGTACTTGGCTTTTGTCGTTCTAAGAGAAACACTGGACTGCTTCCTGCTTTTCCATGAAATCATGACTGACCCCAAATTGAAACAGCATCCTGAAGTGCTCTTTCTATCTAAAGCACTTCCATTCCAATCTAAATCAGTATAGCAATACACTCTGAAGTCACAATCTCTAGTATAATAGAGGCCATATTCCAATGTACCCTTAAGTTATCTCATCACATTCTTTGCAGCTACAAGGTGAATACGTTTGGGCTCCACCAAATACTGACTCAAGGTATTCATAGCAAAGTATATATTTGGTCTGGTATTCGTCAAATACATCAACGAACCAATCATTTGTCTGTATAGAGTAACATCAACTATTTATGATGAAGTGTCAACCAATAACTTCATATTCGTCTCCATAGGAGTGGACATGGCTTTACAGTCCATCATGTCGAATCTCTTCAGAATTTCCACTACATACTTTCCTTGATTAAGGAAACTCTCTTCTAAGGTCTGCCATACTTCAAGACCTAACAAATAGTGCATCGGGTCTAGGTCCTTCATTTCAAATTCAGTGGCAAGCTTCTTCTTACAATCTGTGATGAGATTTTCTTCATCTGTCAAAAATAAGTCATCCACATATAGTAGCAATATAATTTGTCCATCATTCTTAATCTGGAAGTAAAGGTTGGGGTTAACTTTACTCTTGGTAAAGCCCAAGCTCATCAGAAAACTATTAATCCTGCCATACCAATCTCTTGGAGCTTGCTTCAACTTGCAAACATGAGACTTCATGTCTTGTACTTCAAAACCAAAATTTCACATCACATTGTACCAACCTAGTACACTTGCTCAGCTGCAACTCAATCTGCATAATCATGTGTTGGTTCTATGTGCTTTCTGCAAAGCATTATTTGTCTCACTTCCTGAGAGTATGTCCTCTACTTTTTCTGCAACTGTTCCTTCTGGAACTGGGACTTTGCACCTGTAGCTACTATTTCTGAAGTTGAGAATAATTGTTCTATTCTCATTGTAGTTGTTGAACTATGAGAGTATATCCTCTATTCTATCACAGCAACAGCTTCATCTGAAAATGAGAGTGGATGATACTGAAGGTAGCTTTTCTTCTTTCATGGAGGAAACTCAATCTCAAATACATGGACTGCTCCCTCTGAATCTCATACTGTATAGGAATCATGGTTGTTTTGATTGTCTTCATGAGCACTGGAACTATTTCTTCTATTACTGGAGCAAGTGTCTCGTCATAGTATTCTCCCTCTTGCTCGGAGAATCCTCTGGACACGAATTAGGCTTTGTACATCTCTATATTGTTATATTCAACATACTTGATTTGTTATATCAATATTGGAAGTCACCACTAACTTCCCTTCTAGTCTCAAGGAAAAATCCATATCCCATTCCTTTTGACTAACTTCCTCCTATGTCACTGAAACAAGGGAATCTTCCCAGGATATGTCACATCTCCTAGAAGTCTATGAAGCTATGATCTAGTCTTCTCAACTCATGGCATCTGTCTGTACATCCTGGAAGATGTTTATTTTTCCCATCCGATCCTCTCTGAGATCAGGCTCACTTTGAGTCTACATGCTCCCTCTTAAGCTTGACTCCCTATGAGTCTATATAATCTTTGGAGCCATCTGCTCCCTCTAATATGGCACATTAATGCTATATGGCTTTGCATCCTGCAAAGTGTCGCGTGCCCATGTTGGTCTCTTTCTAGTTACTACATTGATTTTGGGTAGGCCCTTCTAACTCTACTAACCCTTCCTTATGATCTGAAGAGTGATTAACTGCACCAAAGGGATTTGTTCGGTCATCTTTGGAGCCTTCTGCTCCTCATGATCTGTCTCCATATGAGATGTTTTATATCTAGAAAAAGTAGCTTCATCGCCTTCTTCTTCGGTACATGGATGTATACGGTCATATATACAACTTGGATAGTTTGCTCCATGTCTCATCTAATATATTGCCTCCTCCAATCTTCACTATAGATCCCTTAGGTTTATCACCTTTGACCTGCCTGGAACAAGAACAATAAGGGAGAAACAATAGAAAAGAATAATAATAGAAATAATAGTGAGAACAATCGTCATAGTAGCTCCTTCAAAGCTATCACTTGTGACCTTCTTGAAACAAGGGTCAAAAGTAAGAAATACAATAATAAGAAATGAGAGGAACACTCTTTTAGTGTTGTGATCAATCATTCCTGCATGGTAACCTGGAAACAAAACAAGAAATTTCTCCTAGAGGAGATGTTAGTTATATCTAGTAAATGATTACAGTAAGCATTTATCTCAATAGTGCTCACATGCTACAAAGTATTCAATAATAAAACTTTTCAAAGATTGATGTCACAACTATAGTGTTTAGCAGTTATCAAACTTGATATGTGTAAATTTGAATCTTATCAATTTAATCAATCAAACCTAGAACCTAGAGTCTTGTCCTCAATAATGAGTGTGTTTCTTTTCTTTCGAGTCTCCTTCGCTCAAGATGACAATTACTTTCTTCAACTTGTCCTCTGTACTAATATAATATGATTACTTGACAGGAATTTGAGTTAGAGAATAAACTCTATAATCTCAACCTTAATCAATCTAATACTTTTGAATTTGATTTTGACCAATGGTTAGTATGATAACTTCAACAGATCAAAATGCAACTTGTTTATTCATAAGATTACAATAATGCCATAACAAGTAGAGGCATATCAAAGTAATCAAACCTGGGGTGCATAGTTCCTCTGAATGTGTTGGATCTGAGATCCCTCTGGATCTATGATTGTTTTTTAGAAAAAAGATCATTTCTCCTGCAAATACCCTTTAAAATAATGATACAGTTTAAGCATATGTAAGTACATACCTCTAACAACGTCAACAGGTAGTGGCACCATCTGGCAGTAGCGGCAAGCAATAACGAACCTTTAAAACTTCGAAGGAGCTTCAACTTGTAACTTAAAGTTAACTAGAGATTTGTTGAGGTAAGGAGTACTATGACAATAAAAATCAGTCCCAACACTTCACAAAAGCTTTCACTGCAACTGGCATGAAGGAACTCATATGAAGGAATTCACACTGCTACTGCAACTGCAACTGATGTTGCTACTGGTATTACAACTACAACTCCGGGTATTATGAGGAAACCCTAATTTCTCAAACTTAAAATTTCAGAATTCTAATCCAGGGACTAGATGCGCCCTCCTAGGGAGAGTTCCTATGTGTGGTTACTTTCTCCAACGTCCTCCTAAAAGAAGGAAAACATCACACTTAGGGTTTATGCAGAAACCCTAATTTTGTAGTAGTTGCAATACTGAAAACTGGATTTTGGAGAGGGTGCATTGAGGCTAGTCAATTCTTATAAGCTGTGAGTTGGTCTCTTTCAAGCTTGCTCTGATGCCATGTTGAAGTTTTACTTATACAACTACCAGTTACGATTCTTCTTTATTATTATAATGATTTAGCACATTAGATGCATAAATAAGATCACTGAAAGATAGGTAATCACAGAAACAACAGAGACATACAGATTATCCTGGGAAAAACTCACGGGGGAGAAAACCCAACAAAAATTTCCTCAATATAGATAGACCAAAGACCAAACATAAGATCCTCCTCTACTCCTTCACTATGAAGAGTAGCACACCACTTAACTAAGAAATACTAAGAGATAGACCAAAAATGCTCCTTCACATCACTCCCAGTTCCAACAGTTTCTCCTCCAAGACTTGCACATTGCAGAGCTGGATTTTGTGTGTGTCCAAATGAGGCACTGGCCTCTCTTATAAATAGTGGTTTGGCCAGCCTATAATTAGGTATGGTCTGACCTGACACTTTATCCTCTTAATTTACATTTAAATGTCAAGGCACAAAAGGGTCAACTTTTCCAAAGGCACAATGGGGCCTAATTAATAAATATAATATAAAAATATTATTCAACATTCCCTCTTAGGTAGAATATTCTTCGAAGTTATAATATTTCAACACTTGGCTGAAATTTGCGCCCCTCTTGGGAAAATTCATTATCTCTCTCTCTCTCTCTCTCTCTCTCTCTCTCTCTCTCTCGTGATATGGTTTAGCTCTTTTATTATGGAATGAAGTGGTGCGTTATCTCTTGGAGGCTCTTTCTCTTGCTTTGATGGTGAAAAATACTTAGTAATTAGGGTTTGTCTTGGCATTTTTTGGAATTGGTAAGGAAAATATGCACTCTTTTAGGTTTATTTCTTGTTCCATGGTTGTTATTGGATACATCCTTGGAGGATTATAATTTTTTACAACCTCCACCAAGTTTTGTCATTATTGTTTGTTGAAGGGACTATTGCAAAGGTTGCTAGGAGGAGTAAAAGGGTTTACACCATCCTATACTTTACCTTGTTAGAATTGTTATCTCAAGGGAGTAAAAGGGCTTACACCCCTTGAGATTTAGTAAATATAACTTAATACATGAGGATCCATAACCCATTTGGCAAGTCAGTAATCATTTATTGCATTGGAGAAATATAATACTTGCATTGGAATGTGTGATTTTTCGAGATATTGAATTTGTTCAAGTTGGAATATTTTCTTAGTGTTATAAGCTTGCTTATTCCCTAAGGGTGTCCTCTTTAGTACAAGAAATTTGTTTTTGTCATAAATCTAATGCTACATCCATTAGGGTTGCAAAAAACATCTTTCTTTCACTCATTACTCACTTGCCAACCGCAAAAATTGCTTGTAAACTTGTACTTTTTGTCCAGTTGCTCGTTGTCTATCATCTTGACGGTTTACTTGTGGATTTTTTGGGTTAGAATTTGTTGTTGTAGCAAACCTTTGCTACAGCCATAAGGATGTTGTTATAACTTCTGAAAACATCTCTTTGCAACCCTAAATTGCCATCAAAGGTTGTGCTTGGGTGTTGGACAATTGCTTACATGTTTAGTGCTTCATTGTCCAATAAATTTTGTATGCTTTTGATGGTTAATTGTGTAGTTGTTATAACTTTCTTATTGCTGATATAAATCTGACATATGCTGCAGTTCTGGGACAGCAATATTATTGTGTTGATTCCCATTAGGTTTTGAGACTTATATTGCAACATATTGTCTTGTGTTGTTGTTCTTACGTTGTTTTGTAGGGATACAACCTTGGAAACCATCTCCCACCTTCCAATACCTCTTTTCCTAGCCTCAAATCTTCTCCTACATTTGACCATAGCGGTGTTCTTCTTATTTCCTCATTATCTTGTTGCAATCCCCCTAGGGTAACCTAGGATTTCCCCCTTGTGTAGGATTTTTCCTTCACTAAATAGAGGGGAAGATTTATCTAAGGTGATAGTGGGTAGACTCTCCCATAGGTCTCATCATTTTGTGGATTGGGTTGGGCTTTTCCCAACCTATAGTTTGTGTGATAACAGAGATCATTGATTTTCCTGATGGACCCTTACCCAAAGGTGTCATTCCCCTGAAGAGACTCTTTTGTCGAAATGACATGTATAAGGGGAATTCATCAAGAAAAATTGATGATGAGGTCATTGAATTCAATATTGGCACCAAGGAATCCCCAAAAATGGTCAAATTTGGAAAAGTAACAACTTCTGATGAGAGGGAGAAGTTGGTTGCCGTCATAAGAGAATTTAAGGATGTCTTCGCCTGTTCATATGAAGATATAAAGTCTTACCGAGAGGACGTCATACATCACGTTATTCCCCTTAAGGAAGGCGTGAAACCCTTCAAGTAGAATCTTAGGAAAATGAACCTAAAAGTTGCCCCATGTGTCCAAAAGGAGTTGCATAAGATGGTTTAGGCAAGGATAATCAAGCCCATCAGGTACTCATCTTGGGTGTCCAATCCGGTCATTGTCAGGAAGAAGACTTGTCATATCAGTATATGCGTTGACTTCCTAAATTTGAACAAGGCTTCACTTAAAGACAATTATCATATTCCAAACATGGAACATCTTTTATAAAGGGTCACCGGAGTAGAGATGATGTCCATTTTTTATGGATTTTCAGGATACAATTAGGTGCTCGTGAAAGAAGATGACCAGCTCAAAACTACTTTCACCACCCCTTGGGGAAACTACAAGTATTTGAGAATAACTTTTGTATTGACCAATGCAGGAGCCACTTTTCAACAAGCCATGGATTATGCCTTTAGGGACTTAATTGGGAAACTTATATAAATTTACTAGGATGACCTAACTGCTATCTCCAAGAAGAGAGGTCAACATATCCAACACTTCATAACATTTTTTCAAAGGTGCAGAGAATACGACATTTCTCTTAATCCTAAGAAATAAATTTTCGGTGCGGATAAAGGCAAGTTATTAGGCCATATCATTTCCAAAGATGGGATCTCTATAGACCCTTCCAAAATCGAAGCCATCGGGAAGATCCCTCTCCCTAAAGATAAGAAGGTCCTGCAGTCCTTCTTTGGCTAGATCAACTTCATAAGGAGGTTCATTCTGAACTTTACCGAAATCGTGAAGCCACTCAATCGCTTGTTAAAGAAGGATGTTCCTTTCAAATGGGACAATGAAGAGAACTTGACTTTCCAATGTATCAAAGAGGAAATAACTATTACACTGGTTATGGTCAACCCAGATTTCGCTAAATACTTCATCTATTCACTTTCGCTTCAAAGGATACCATCGCATGAGTTCTTTTGCAAAATAATGATCAAGGAGATTAACAACGGATCGCTTTCATGAGAAAAATCCTTAGGGACTCAAAGCTAAACTACACCATTATGGAGAAACAAGCTTATTCCCTTGTCAATTCCCTCAAGCATTTTAGAACTTATGTGGGATACAAAAAAAAAAAATCTTTCGTCCCTTACCCAGTTGTAAAGGATGTTTTATCACAACGGGATTGTCTTGGATCAAGGGGAAAATGGGTTTCACATATACAAGAATACAACTTGGAGACCAAACATCCAAGATAATCAAAGGCCAAGGGTTAGCTAAAATGTTGACAGAAAGTAATCAGGAAGCTATCAAGATGGGAGAAAGGGAACAAATTAATGTTATGGTAAGCGAAATTGAGAATGATGAATGGTATTCATATATCATTTACTACTTGAAGAATCTTACTTGACCTGGTCATTTAGTAGATCATAAGAGGAGAGCCCTAAGGCTCAAGGCCATGAAGTATTGTTTGACACAAGATGGTCTCGAATGGAGGAACCCAGATGGGGTAATCCTCAGGTGTGTGAATAAGGAAGAAGCAAACAAATTAGCCACCAATTTTCACTCAGGGTATTGTGGAGGCCACTTTGTAGCCCGCACTACTACCCATAAGATCCAAAGGGTAGGATATTATTGGCCTGCTTTTTTCTATTACACACATCGATACATCAAATCATGCCAGCCTTGTTAGTTCTTTACTGGGAAACAACGCCTCCCTGCCTTCCCTCTTAAACCAATCATCGTAGAAGCACCTTTTCAACAATGGGGACTGCATTTCATTGATGAGTTCAAGGACAAATATAGTAATGGTTACCGGTGGGTTTTAACTGCCACATATTACTTCACCAGATGGGTAGAAGCCATCCCAATGAAAAAAGCAATAGAAGAGGTCATGATGAAATTCCTTGAGGAAAAAATTATCACTAGATTTGGCATTCCTACAAAGATAACTAAAGATAACGCCAAGGATTTTAGCTCGATGGTGCTTAATGAGTTTTGTTTCAAATATGGAATTTTCTTGTCATAGTCCTCGAATTATTATCCTCAAGGAAATGGACTAGAAGAATCCAGCAATAAGAATATTATGAATATCGTAAAGAAGATTGTTGGAGAGAACAAGAAAAGTTGGGATAGCAAGATCAAGTATGCCTTATGAGTAGACCGCACAAATACTAAGACCTCTACCGGGAAAACCCATTTTCAATTGGTTTATGGGATAGAAGCATGCCTACCTATAAACCTCCATATTCCAACATTTCAAGTAGCTCAGCACTTTGCCACAAATAAAGAAGCATTGCAGGGGTGAATTGATCAACTCATAGATTTGGATGAAAATCGAATAATGGCCTTTGATCAAATGGAAAAGAGCCAAGAAAAAATAAAAGGGATGTTTGATCGTAAAGCAAGGCAAAGAGATTTCAAGAAAGGAGACCAGGTCCTAATGTGGGATAAAAGAAGAGAAAAACCTGGAATGCATAAAAAGTTTGATAGTTTGTGGTTGGGACCCTACAAGATAGAAGAGATATATGGGTTAGATTCCTTTTATTTGTCCACGGAACAAGGGAGGAGGATGCCATTGTCGATAAATGGATCCCTCCTCAAAGATTATTTCCAAGGTGGTACTTGACTTCTTCAGAGCCCATGCCCCAAGTAAGTAGGTAGATCATCTTGCTTTCTTGCATTTGCATCTTGATTTTTCATGGTAGTTTAGTTGCATTTCATTTTGATTTTCATTTTTCTCTACTTGCATATCGTTTTCATCATATTACATGTTTAATTTAGGAATTTTTTTTAAAAGTGCTAAAACATTTATTTTCTAGATTAGTTGTTAATTTTGAAGTTTTGATTTTGATGTATATGGAAAAAGGGTGATAGAGCCACCATAGATTTTACAGTTTTATGTTTCAGTGTAGGCACAGGTTTGACCAGGAGACATTGAGGTTATCGTGCACCCTACGATGAGTACATGTCTCCAAGTATGAGCTATATGTTATCCCCAATTCCTAGGGATAACTAAGGAGATGATGTCTCGAGGCCCTCAGGTTGTAGACATGGAGTACCGAGAGACAAATGGCTGACAACATCCACTTGCATAGACAGAGGCTCGCATCACCACCACAGATCTCAGATTCATCACGATGGTATCCGCCACATAATCTTGCCTCTGGAAGACATTGAGTCTTTTTGCATGAGGTACAAGCCAGGTATTACGGTGAGTGCCATTTCAATATTTGAGGCATTTTAGTGTGTTGCATTTAAAGCTTCTTTTGATTATGTAACGTCTGCTTGGAAGTTATGCTCTTTGCCCTGTTTCGCCATGGTGGTTGACATTGCGCCCTAGTAAGTGGTCACCCTTAGGGATGGTTTTTCTACTGGGAGGTCCCCTTGACAAATCATTGTGTCATTCCTGATCATACTTACCACTTTCCATACTTCATCCCCTCACCTCCTTATCTTTTGGGATTTTCGAGTGTACTAACCCAAGAAGGGATTGTACATCATTTCATGGGAAGAAGGGGTTGAAGGCCCAGATGGAATGTAGTTGGAAACATATAAAATCCAAATCATAACCTTCCAAGTGCTCGCCCAAAGAGGTCTTGAGAACGGTGAATTGTTTCTCCTAAAAAATTCAAAGACCTGCAAAAGCAAACACATGTATATAAATGTCCCACTTTTTGAGGGATATACACAAGTGCGTTACAAGCTAGACTTTACGCCCATGGCACTTTGTGTACCTCTCCCTTCAAGTGACATTGTGGTACTGCACCCAATCTATATGTTACCCCATAGGGAGTACCCAATTTTTTTTCACCTTAATTAATTAATGACATTAAATGGGTTTGGAAAAAGGATGCATTGAAAATGAAGGTGCAACACACCCTCTACAAAGGCACCGATAAATGAGACGCTACGATCCCTTGTATGTCATGAACCCCATGCCCAAAAGTCTTGCCCCCATTCACTCCATCTTCTCCACATGGCTTAGAGGGGGTTCCACCTGGGAAACACTCCTTGACTTAGGGAATGATTTACCGAATAGGTCGCTTTGTCAACCCTCCCATACCTAAACTTGGCAAGTTGCATAGCGTCTTTGAGCACTTGTTTAATTTGATGAGGTTGTTTTTGATGCACATGCTTGGGTGACTCTTTTATTGACTTGATTTAATTATCATGATGCATATGACTTGATATCCTTGGAGGGTGTATTCATTGTCTTTGTAGGACCATGCTTGGTGGACAGTTTTGGAGGAACAAGCCTAGCTTGGGCTTCCTTGGGGAATTACGCCCACAGTTTGGATACCATGACACACACACTAGATGATGATGGTATCCTTTGGAGGCTTGATAGATGCCTTGTAGGACCTATCTTATCCCTTCATCACCCCAACGACTTGCCTTTGGAGGCTAGAGCAATGCATCTTGGGGATTGACGTCTTGTTGGGGGTTGGGTTTTGGTTGTGGTGGTGTTGGCTCGACACTTGACACCTTTTGATAGAGAGAAGCATTGGCTTGATGGAGGAAACCTTAGCACATAAGAAAGAGGCATTTCGAGGCCCAAAGTTTCACCTCCAAGCTCAAACAATTTTCTAAAAGTGCCAAAACATCACCCTAGTAAGGGTTGATGTCATCTTTAGGGTTTCTTATATGCATTTTTAGGGTTAAATTTGAATTTAATATTGTGAAGGGGAAAAGTAAGGGTGGTTGACTCCTTACTTTGTGGTTTACCCTAATTTTAAGTGGACAAACACTTCTTAGAAGATGTGTATAAATAAGAATCATTTTGTAAGGTAGCTAGAGAGGTAGTGGGGCGGCCCAGAGGGCCCATAGTGATAATAGTGGAGTTCATTCAATGTAAGGTGGACTAGGTCCACTATATTATTAAATAAGGTGCACTATGGTAGTTAGATATAATAAATGGGTAATTAGATATAATGAATGTAAGAGGACTTCTTAGAAGGTTTTACTTTTAGAAGATTCCTCCTCTAGAATGTTCTTAGGTGATGGTAGCACTATATAAAGAGATTCAAGCAATGTAATGAGACATGAAGAGAAGTATTGTATTTGGATCAGTATCTCAATAGGAGGATGCCCCTAGAAGAGGCAAATGAACAGAAGAGGCAAGTGAACAGGAGAGGATCCCTTCCATAATAGGATTCATTGTATGGTGTTGCCCTACCCTAAGGGTTTGATAGTAATAAAAACGATTTTGCATATTGTTCTTGTATATCTGGTGTGGTGCTTTTGTATTCGGTCTTTGGTTCTTAACAAGTTGTATCAAAGCACTTTTCTTGGCAAACATTGTGGGCAAATAGTTTTTATTTTTGCAGGATTTTTTTTTCAGAGAAGAAAAAAAGAGGGTCGCGACATTCTCCAAGTTTTCGGCATATTTCTGTGCAAAATTTGCAGAAAAGGGTTTTATATCTAAGTTCCTATTATAAAAACACCCAAGTTGAAAAAACAAATCGTCCAAAACGGAGTCCGGGAAGTCAAGATATTGAAGTTTTAAAAATTTGCAAATTTTCAGAATTTTTTCCGCAGACAGTGGCAAGCAATTTTTTTATTTTTGTAGCATCTGGAGGCGTAATTTGCCCAAATAAATTACATATCTGAGTTCCTCTCACAATTTCACCCAATTTCAAAAAAAATATCAGCCAAAATGGAGTCCGGGAAGTGAAGTTATGAGCATTTTAACTTCAACAGTTTTTTAGGGTTTTTCCAGAAAATGCCGCGATTTTCTACCGAAACTTATTGGGTCTATTTTTTGGGTCTTTTCGTGACGGTTGTAGGATCGAAGAGTTCATAGGGTGCTCATATGGATATTTCCTCTCAAACCCTGAAAGAAATTCTTGAATCATTCAAAGCCCAATTGTTTCACACATTGGATGACAGATTGGATTTATTTGTACATGTCCTCACAGACGACCTCATAGACAGACTCAATGATAGTTTTCTTAGTATTCAATATTCATTGAATAACATGCAGGAGAGATTTCTTATGGAGAGTCTCAGGGATGAATGTAATTAAGAAATATATGCTTGGTATGATTTTGAGGCCGATTGTGATGATTGGTATATGGATAGTTGTCATTTATGGGATGACAACCACTTTCATATTTTATTTGAAGACTCTAATCCACCTTCTCTAAAGAGCATCAATGTGACAAATCGAGAGCCAGTGATTATGACCAGTGTCCATCATGCATATTCTACAGTGGTATTATTCCTTTCAGATTCTGTTACGACCATTTTCCACTGTGTGGATGGATCTTCTTATTTGGATCCACATGATAGGTGTCAGTCTTTGGAGCATCATTTGGAGTTGGTTATTGGGTTCCAAAATCTTCCATAGGGAGTTCACATGAGCACTTGGACATGGGACCCGGGCTTACAATGGTGGTTGGACTACTTCAGCATGGTGGCTTTCCTTTCTACATGGGACCTTGGTTCTTCAGTCTTCTTCAGCATTATGGTCCACAATTATCCATGGGACCCTAGTATATGGTTGTACATCAAGCGTTGAGGACAACGCTTTCATAAGGGGGATGGAATGTAAGGTAGCTAGAGAGGTAGTGGCAGGAGCCAGAGGGCCCATAGTGATAATAGTGGAGGTCATTCAATGTAAGGTGGACTAGGTCCACTATATTATTAAATAAGGCCCACTATGGTAGTTAGATATAATAAATGGGTAATTAGATATAATAAATGTAAGAGGACTTCTTAG
>WSFP011505270.1:0-13514 GCA_009831015.1 Picea engelmannii | reverse complement strand
ACCCCTTGTTGCCCATACGACCAAGTTGGAAACCTAGAACGGAGCCCTCGGGGAGAGGATATGGGAGGAGGTGGTAGGGAGAAGTGGTGAGCACATGCGGGAGGAGGTGGAAGGTGGTGGCAGTGCGTAAGGTTTTTTGGAGGAGTGGAATGGGCGGATATGAGGGCACACAAAGGAGAGGGGGAGGGTGGAAGTGCTGGGTTGGAGGTTTGTGCATGGGATTGGAAGATGGTGGGATGGGTCGGGGATAAGGGTATGGTGGCAACACAGAGGTAGAGCGAAGGTTGGAGGAAAGGGTTGGCAGAGTTCATGTGAGGCACGTGGAAGGAGTGGAGAGGAGGGTGTAGAGGAAAGGGAGGGAGAGAAGGAGAGAAACACTGGAGGAGGTGTTGGGGTGAGAATGGGCTGGTGGCTGGGTTGGCTTGTGCGCGTGAAGGGATGGAGTGTGGAGGATCTGCGCAGAGGTTGGGGTTTTGGGGGATAAGCGAAGGCTGAGGAGAAGTGTGCACGCAGGGATGGAGGTGAAGGATAAAGGGGAAGAGGGGAGGAGGAAGTGAGGGGGTGGTGGTGGTGCCTCAGTGGTGGACGAGTGACCAACCACCCACAAAAAGTTATTTTTGACATTTTTTCAATTTTGGGTTTTTTCCGATAGTTTAGGAGAGGCAGGTTTTGGGTTCAAACCCCCTCCCCTTCTATTTGATTTCTCGGCTATTTCTGGGCTTTTCTAGGCAGAGGAAAATGTAGGGGGATGGGGTTAAAATCCCAAGGCCTACAATTTCATCCCAACTTAGAAATTGAAATCTCTAAAGAGGCCGTGGAGGCTTGGGCTTGGTTCCCAAGAGGGGTTCAAATCCCCTCCCCTTTGAATTTTTTGCGAATTAAAACACATGAATGATTGAAATCACCAACCAACAGACAAACTATGGACCAATACTCCATTCCAAAACTGAACCAATACTCAAGCTATCCTTATAAAGGAAAATATAAAAAATTTTCATGCAGAAAACCACCATAACCAGCAAGATTTTTTCTTTCCTTTTGAATTGGGACTGATGGGGTTACCTGGCTATATGTCTGAAGGCTAGTGCATGGTCATGGCTGGTTGCCCAATGAAAAATTGCACTATTTCCTGGATTCCCTCCTCTTCCATTCAATACTTGTTGTAGATCTCCCTCTCCCCTTGGCCAAAATCCCAAAATGACTTGAGAGAGGGGAAAGGGGGGGTTTTGTATTTTCTAATTTTTCAAAAAAATCCAATTCCCCCAATATTGCATGAGGAGGTTGTGTGTCCTCTCCTTAATTTACCATAATTTCTAAATTTTTTTATAATTTTTTCCCATTATGTTTTAATATTCCTCGAAAATTGTGCAAGTCAAAGTTTGACTTTGACTTTGACTTTGACCTTACTGCTGTTGACTTAGCCCCAAAAAGGTTGCCAGATGAGACAGAGTTAGAATTGGATGCAGGGAACATTGTTGGAAAGGTATTGATGAGCCTGTCGATAATATTCTATCACTGATCTGAAATAATTCCACCTCAGCCCTCAATTTCGGCCTGGAACAGTGGCCGCTTAAAACCCATGACTTGCTGGTGGGCCCACATGGCACCCAATCTGGTGAAAGGCGCAAAATCGCCATACAATATCCAATTGAGGAAAATGAGGTACCATCGGAAAGGCATCGAAAAGTGATTCAATGAGGTGGCCATATATTTGTGTTCTGGGACCATTAATGGTTGTTTTAGCTATCATGAAACCCTGCTACGCGAGTTGGTTGCCCTCCTTTGCCCGAAATAATTGACCAAATTGTGACAGCTCTAACCATGCCATCCAAGGTCAAAATGAGGAAAATGAGGAGTCATTGGAAATATATTTGAGTCCATTACAGCATGGAATCACTGAATCTCTGATTTAAAACTCTTTACCAACAAATTTTAAACCCTGAATCACTACAACCAATCTGGTGTCTGAAATTGGTCATGAACTTGCGAAAGCTCATGCTTACCAACCGAGGGTCAAAACCAAGAATGAGATATACCGTTGGAAATGTATCGAAATTTCATACACCATATCTAGGTTTTATTTTCATTTTGAAATAGTAATTTGAACAGAATCAGACCAGGAAGTCACAACTATTGGTTTTGGCCATTCGGGTGACACTTACTTTGTGTCCTCTGTATGGGGTCATACAGACTCAGAATCAGGCCCATGATAGCCCATTGGAAAGCTTGTCCTGATCCCTACATATGGTAGAATTATATTTCAAAAATTGTTACCATACTTTATCTTATCCTTTTCGAAAATATCCCATCCGCAAGGGACCCGCCTAGTGACAGGCGAAGGGGGGCAACATTGAAATTCTTGCAAACTATGTGCTTAGCTCATAAATATGAACTGAACAGTTTTGACATGAGGAATTATGATGTGGGAGGGTTCAAAACCCTCTGAAGGTATCCAACTGATACGCTTTCAAGGGCAGAGGCCATAGTAACTATGAGCCCCACCACTGTCTTCGACTCGAACCATAGCACCAAGGGACATTTGTGGAGAAATGATAGTGTAAACACCATGTTGAGCCCAGAGCAGATTTTTTGGTCAACAACAACAAAATCCATATTGGGGGTCAGGAATTTCTCTTGTTAAAGGTTTCATTTATTTATTCCAATGTTATGTTGCCAATCCCGACGTGGACGAAATGCATGCTTAAGCGATTTTGTGTGGTCAATTTATCAGGATGCAGATGTGGCATATTTGGATAGGTCACGATCATGGGAAGGTGTGAAGAAATGAGTATTGCAATGGAAAATTCAAATTAAACTTTGGGGTTGAAAGAATGAACATGGATGACCCATATTGCAATTATCTATGATATGATTAGTCATCGAAAGGAGTGGTAGCATGAGAAAGTACATATCCTAGTTTCGGGTTCTCCGATGTTGATGGTCCGTCGGTGATTGAAAAATACCAGGCCAAGGTGCTATAACAAAGTTTCTTGGTCTTGGTTTGCTAACGTCAATGCGATATCAACAAGTGGCGAGATAAAACACTTTACCTTAATGGAGACATGGTGAGATGACATGGATTTGGGTTGATGATGTGTAAGTGTTGATGTGACTGGAAACATGGTGAAACCAATACTTACATGTCAAATGATAGGGTGAGGTGACGTGTTAACCATAGTCATGACTTGATATTGTGCTATGAAACTTACCCACAAATCCGACAGTTGGGATGACCTCTTGAGCTAATCCGACGGTCTTGATCTCAAGGAGACTTTGTTATCGACATCGACATTTGACTCATTTTTGGCCTAATTTTCCATCTGCTATGCTATGCGTCGATGTATGGTATTCATCGGCATCAACAGATGCCTCTGCCTATTGTCTACCAGCACATGTTTACTTTTTGACATCACCGACGCCCTGACGTTGATCAACATCGACACTCTTAGTATGAATTTTGTCATTTTCTTCTTTTTTTGCTGACTCGGCTGACTCCCAATGTTCATCGACGCCGACACTCTCAAAGGGTAACCGTCGGACATCAACAAACTTAAGTCTTGACAGTGATTTCAAAGAATTATTGGGAACCTTGAAGTGATGAGAGTTTCCTTTCATTCTCTAAATCAATTATCCCTTCTTTATTCTATTGGTAAGTAATACCAAGTTAGGGAAACATTTAAAACCACCAAAATGAAACAAATGCAAAAAACAAATTAAAACTCATTGAGGTTCCGCGGGAATAAAAGGATGAAGAAAAACAAAAGTGGCACCCAAAAATTTACATAATTTTCTTTAGGGTGTGTTGAGTGCTCAACAAATGGAGATTTATTGGTAGAATATAGGCTCTTTGTTCCTCTTTTACTAATACTAATAGACACTTTGGGAGTTTCCCATCAACTTGAGACAATTCCATATGGATGATTCCCAAATATGTATACATATAACCCAAGGAACATTCATGTAGACCACTAATGGGGATTCACCCAATTTCATGCCTCTTTCCATTAAAGCTATGACTTATACCCGCCTGACGAGACTTGAATTGGAACTCAAGGATACTAGGAAGACATGATGAGTTAAGAACCTCAAAATGGTGTTGCTCCTCTGCCAGTGAGAATCCATAGCCCCGGTGGAGTCACCCCAATATCACAAAAATTTCTCCACTTCCAGCGAGCGTCCATATCCTCGGTGGCGATATCTGCATACCCTCCCAGATTGTACATTCTGGATTATTATTTTTCATCTAGCTTCATTTCATAGGCTCCAAGAATGAATTAAGGAGGATGATATCTATTTCTTGGTGGAGGAAAATAAATTCATACTTTTATTTTCTTGTCTTTCCTAAAAAGTATGAGAACCTATTCTACTCCATCTGGGGTATCAGTCATACTTTTCTCTATTCCATTTCCCCCAGTATTCCCTGGCCATGAGGTAAGAAACTTTTTTTCTCCCTGAGTAATTTTCATACATAAATGTGAATTGTTCATGCGTTGACATCTCTAGTTTAGTAAGCCTTCCCTAATTTGTCTGTGAACTTGAAAGACTGAGAGATAGAGATTTGGGATCAAAAAATTATGCCATAATTTTAACAAAAAACACCCTCCTAATCACATTAAAATCAAAATAGAAACTAAAGAAAGAAAACCAAATCAGAGGAGAAGAAAAGGTAAATTGAAAAATGAAAACATCAAACTAGCCAATCAAAACAGAAATAAAAATAAATAAAGGTAAACTATAATACAAGAGATTGCCTCTTGGGAAACTATGAAAATAAGCATTTTAGGGCTTGGCCAATGATGGGAAGAGATTCAATCTCACCCCTAAGGTTTTGCAAATGGTAAGTTCCTACCCCAATTTTCTCAGCAATTTGAAAAGGTCCAAGCCATAGATTTTGGAACTTTGAATGTTTCCCCTTTGGTTTATCGATTTTATCCCACTTGAGAACTAAGTCCCCTACTTAAAAATTATTATCCCTAACCTTGTGTTTATCAAACCACTTTTTAACTATTTTTTGATGGGATGCAAACTTCCTCATAGCCTCTTATCATTCTTCTTCAACCATAAAAAGGGTGCCAATTCTCTGTTGCATGCTAGATAAGAGCTGTCCTCTTGATGAATGAGAAAGTTGCAAGGATGAGAGATATAGGTTAGTTGGTAGGATGACTTATTTTAAATACAAAAGGAAGTAAGTAGAATTCCCTAGATCTTCCTTGTGGGTTACCATGTCATCCCATAGAGTGTTGTGAAGCGCATTGTGCCAATTCTGACGATTTTCTACTACTATCTTCTTAAGGATCCTTACCAGATATTTATTAGTAGACTTGGTGACACCATCCCCCTGTGGATAATAGTTGGCATAGTATCTTAGAATAATCACTTTATCTAAACAAAATTCAGTTAAGAGAGTAGAAGAGAAATATGCAATATTATCAACTACCAAAACCTAAGGTACCCAAAATCTCATCACGATGTGCTGCTCTAGAAGCTATATCACTAATTTTTCATTGACATGAGTAAGGGGAATAGATTCCAACCACCTCGTAAAGTAATCAATTTTTGGAGGTATATATTTGTGATGTTTTGATGAGTTCATATTTTTCTCTCCTATTATGTCTATTCCCCATTTCTCAAAAGGTATATAAATTGTCACTATTGCAATGGAATGGCTTCCCTTTTGTATTTTCCAACACTAAATTGAAAAAAATTACATTTTCTAACATATGCATGAGAATCCCTGAAAACATTTGGCCAATAATATCATGCCCTTAAAATTTTGTGAGCAGTGGTTTCTCCTATGAAGTGCCCCATTGTCGGGCCGTCATGAAGTTCCTTTAACAGTCTTTTAGTGTCTGCGTTTTGAGACATCTTAGCAACACACCATAATAATTCAAACAAAAAAGTATAGAATTAATGAGACAATACCAAGCGTATTTTATCTTGAGCGCTCTCCTTTCCCTAGGATTTAAGTGTTCAGGGCAGGTGCCATGATGCAATAAATAAGATAAGTCAATATACCAAGAGTCATGCTCGAGTGGGATATACATTACTTCACTACACCATAGGGACAACTCATTATCCCAACCTGAATTCTTTGATTCTATAAGGTCTTGGGATTCTGCAGCCAATTTACACAACCTTTGGTCCCTGATTATATTTGTTGGTTTAATGTCTAGATTGAATTCTTGGATGACCACCATCCAATTACCTCTCCTTTCTCCCATTTCATGTTTTTTGAAAAGTGACCTCATCGCTGGATGGGGAACTATAACCTTAGTATGGTTCTTGTGGATATAGGATCTGAAGTGTTTTATTGCTTTATAGATAGAGTAATCATGTTTTTCAATGACAAGGTAGTTAAGCTCAGGTCATTTGAGGTTTGTGCTCATAAATGAGATAGGGGCCTTGTTGTTTTTCTCATCCTTTTGAGTGAGGATTACAACTAAGGACTGATCAGAGGAAAAAGTGTAAAGGAAGAAATCCTTGCTGAAACCAGAACTTAGTAGAATAAAGGCTTGGGAAATGGAAGCTTTGATTTCATTAAAGGCCTTTATCCCTTCCTCACTCCATTTAAACTCTACATCTTTGCGTACCATATTTTGTAGTGGTTTGACTATTTTTTCAAAGTTAGGTATGAATTTCCTCATGAAATTGATCCTTCCAAAGAAATATTGCACAAAATTCTTGTTGTGAGGTAGTGGAAGTTGTGCGATGGATATTACTCTTTCAAGGTCAATATTGATTGCATCTTTAGAAATAATGTGGCCTAACGATTTTCCTTCCTCCACCCTGAATATGGTATTTTTTGGGTTCAGAGATATTTCCTACTTCCTGCACCTTTTAGAAATTTGGGTGAGGTGAGCGATGTGGTCTACTCTGTTCTTGGAGTAAACCATGACATCATATAAGTATACCACCACACATTTATTTATCATCCCTCTAAAGGCCACATCCATGGCTCTCTAGAAGGTTTCTCATGCATTAATCAATCCAAATGGTATGCATTTATAGGAGAACATACCCCACTTAGTGCAAACAATTGTCTTCATTCTATCTTCTTATCATACCAAAACCTGGTTTTATCTCGAGAATCTATCTAGAAGTGAAAAAATATCGAATCTAGATATAATCTTCAGGATTTGTTCCATAGGAGGAACATGATAGTTATCTTTTGCTGAAGCCCTTTTCAAGTTTATGAAGTCTACAAGTAGATGGATTTTTCTTGACTTATTTTTAACAGGAACTAAGTTGGCTACCCATGAATAATGTCTCACTTGAAATATGATATTGGAATTCGATATTTTTTTCATCTCTTTTTGCATCAGAGGTTCCAGAGATAGATGAAACTTCCTTAGTTTCTGTTGGAAAGACTTAACTTTGGGTCTTAGTGGGATGTTGTGATGGATGATCCTAGTATCATATGTTTTCAAATAATTGTAAGACCAGGAAAAAACATCCTGGTAATTTCTAAACAACTTTAGGTAAGCCTTCTTTTCCTTAGGGGATAGTGATTTTCTGAGGTTAATATTCTTGGGGCTATTGACAGTTTCTAGTTTTATAACTTCATACGCAAGACAAGAACTGCTCGTTTTGATATTCTTGGGATTTTAAAAATTTTGTCGTAAATCAAAGAAGTTTTTGAGGTTGACCACTCCTCTAGGCATAGTGTGAATTTTGGGTTCAGTTTATTTGTTTCCCCTTTCTTCATTATTCTCTCCATCTTCATGCTTAATGAGTATCTTCTGGAAAACTTCATCATCAATAGCCAAATCCCTAAAGTTTTCCTCATTGGTAAAGAAAGATATAATTTGTTTATCCCCTTCAAATACCCTCGAATTAGTGATGTTTTCAGGGATGGAAGGTTTGTATAACAATTATATGGAAAACCTAGAAGCTTCATAATATTATAGGGGAGATAATATCGAAGATGCAGTTGCAAGAGAGTCAACTAGTACATTCTTTGCTCAAGGGATAGCTGTAATGTTGAATGCTAGAAAGTGATATATCAACTTGTGTGCCTCATATTGATAATTAATTAAGCGTGGAGAATTACAGTGGATGGTATTCATTATCTTCCTGAATGTGATTTCTGAATCACTGAAGACAAGTAGTTCCTTGATATTTAGGTCAATGGATTTCTTAAGTCCTTGAACCAATGCCTCATATTCGAAGCTGTTTTTTGTGCATTCAAACTCTAATCTATAGGATAAGAAACTACATTTTCCTTCAGATCAATGAAAATGAATCTTGCACCAATCCCTTCTTGGGATTTATATCAGTCGAAAAACAGAGTCCAAATCTCATAAATGAAGTTTGGTGCCTTTTTTTCCAAGTCTACTTTTGGAATTTCATTCTCATCTTTCACAGTCTTAGCGTGAAGATTTTGTTCTAGTTTACTATATTGTTTGATTACTTTGGAGTTGTCCTAAAGTGGAAAATCTAAATTCTATGAGAATAACACCTCAGACATGCACAATGAGAAATTACCAAAGTCATAATCGCAAGAATAATTCCCTAATACTGATAATTCCATAGAATAAGGTTCGTTAGAAGCTTCTAGGTCAGTGACAATATGCTTCAAATATTTTTCCCGATTGATTTTGATCATATTATGGTTTCCCTTCAATGGTAAGCACAAGTGGGACCAATCCATATTGAAATATCAATGTAATTTTTCAGACCAATCCCTACTTAACAACATCCCATAGGCTTCTAGAATGTCTATAATTATGATGTCTATGACCTAGTGGAATTTTGGGTTAGAGGAAATTCAGATCATAACATCTTTTATTTACCCAATTACCCTGAATTAAATTTTGTCTAGTTGAATAATATGCGTGTCACTTTTGGTAGGAGTAGAATTTAGCTTCTTACATATTGACAAAGACATAATATTTGAGGAAGCACCAGAATAAAATAAGCAATTGTGAAGATTTCTGTTATAAATTTCAAATATTAACAAAAATAGTGGGATAGATGATCAGGGTTTCTTGTCGACAGACATTGTGTTTACGTCAAGCTTCATGAATTCTCCAGCATTTCATTTTCCTAAGCTTGGATTTGGATTTGGATTTACCATAAGCTTGTCATCCTCCTTCAAATCTTGTAATAATAGATCATTGTGTTGAGGAATCCTACATAAGTCCATCACAAAAATGTTGGCTTTCAACTTCTTCAGGTCTTCTACCATGTTACATTCTAGATTTTCTATTTTGCAAGGCTGAAACTTTGGGGCATAATTAAGTGGCTGGGTTAGTTGAGCCGAGGATGATTTTTTTTTGGATTTCTTAGGAGCTTGTGCTTCGACATGTTGATTTTTCACGATGGGTTCTGTGCTCCTAGTTTAGACTTCTAGAGATTCTGGTAATTCCTCTTATTCTATAGGAATGCCATAAGATGACATATGGATGACATCCCACCGAACCATAACTGTTTTCTCGGGTGGCTCACTAACCTCACTTTCTACAGTATTTGATGTTTGGTCATTGGGTTTTTTAGTTAGAGCACATCCAAGAAATGATTAGCCAACAAGTTCATGGAATTAACCCATTGAGGGAATTATTTTTATGAATGATTTTCTTGATGGTAATCACAATAAGAATCAAAGGCCACTTCTCCTAAATTGATGTTTATGTTAGTAGGTGGAGCTTCTATGGCCCTAAATGGTGAGGGTTTTCTAAAAAACGGTTTGTAGGGTCTAAGGTTCGATGTTACTTCCCCTACATTCCTCTTCATTTCTACAATTTCATTGGATAATTTCTTAACCATTTTTTGTAGACTTTCCAAGTCTGCATTATCCTTTTCAGTGCTTTGTTCTATTGGTTTACCTGGTGGCTGTGTCAATAAAATTCCTCTCCTAGATGGTTTTTGTGTTTCCTTCCTTGAAAAGGAGATATGGATGTCTTTACAACCTTTCATTTGGAATTCTATAATTTTGGATTCCTCAAAATGATCAACCATAGTGGGTTTAGTGATCCCTTTTATGAACATAGATATAGATGTTGGTAATGAGTTAGAATATACCTCAACCTGTAGTTATTGGGTAGGCCTTACATTAAGTTGAAACTTATTGAGGATGGTAGTGAATATCTGATTAAAATATTTTACCTTCTCTTTGGGCCCCATGGTGGTAGCGAAAATATGAGCCATCAAGGCTCCAGTGGTTATCTCTTCAACAAATTTATCCAGAAATTATTTCTGAAAATTCGTCCAACTGTTAATGGATCCAATCAAGAGATTAAAATACCATGTTGAAGACGAGTTCTCGAAGGTGTAAGGGAAAAATCTAAATACTACATCTTCATGTTGGATATTCATCAATTATATTTCAAATATCAACTTCTTGATGTGGTCTTCGGGTAACCTGGAGGTTTCAAGGTCAAATTTTGGGATAAGTTTCTTTGGGTTCCTAGGAAAGTGATATAACCACCCTGGTATGGCTAGGGAATCCCTATCCAGTCATGGATGGTTGTTTTCAGGTTGATCATTATGTTCTAGGATTTCTTCATTGTTGTTTTCCATATCATCTAATCTGTTATCCGAGTTTTCTGAGTTAGAACCAACTTCTTCTGATTCATAATTTTCGGGATTGAAATGTGTACTTGCTAGTGGGGTGACAAGAGTAGTTTCAAGAATAAAACTGAGAGGCTGGTCGATTTCAGTTAGGGAAAATTCTAATATATCCTCAACCGTATGTATAAATGTGTTGTCTAGGGTATCGACAACTGGTCTTGTAGTTTTTTTCCTGTGGGGAAGCAATAGATCCGATGACAGTAATTTGATTTTTTTAGCATAAGCTCTGGTAATCCTCTTGAACACATTTATTTCATTGTGGGGAATCACGTAGGGAATTTTTGGATGAAGGTATGAATCATTTTCAGTGTGTGGCGACTCACTATTAGTAGGGATACCTTCAGTATTAGGGTTGTCCTGAGAAGGACTAGCCATGCATGTGGGTTGTTTTGAATCTATAGGCTGTTTGAAATAGGTTTCTACTGAAAGAAAAGTCTTGACCAACCACGCATTCACCAGGTCCTCCTTCTAGCACCAATTCCATTGAGGGGTCTAATTTCCCTTTAACTCAATAGTATGAATCATGCCCAAAGACAAGGCCCAATTAGACTCTTCCCTATTTAAGGTAGCATGATTCTTTGAATTAATGGTCCGATAAGTTTCGATGGGATTTACTTTGGGTTAAGGGGAAATCTTCTTCCACCTGGATTTTTCTCTTGTGTCTTTCTTTTCCTTTTTATTTATTAGTTTATTTCAAGAGTATTCAATAACTAATCTCTGAAGAAGACTGGGCATAGGTTAACCTTTTCCAATAGTATGTAAACAATGCATCACTTCAATCAATATTTAAAAATAATACTCCTATCGATTAAGTAGTAAACATCATATAAGAATTGAAAGGAGATCACATACGATAAAACAAATAACAAGAAATAATTTTGATTACTGTAAAACACAAGAAAAGTTTAAACCACCATCGAATTTACGACAACATCCATCTAACAATTATAATAATTCAAGATAACTTAAAAAAAATTACAATCTTACTAAATCACTTGCAACTGATAACTGTATGCATAACAATCCACATATTACGTTCATCCACAAGCTTTGACAGAAATTTATCTCTGGCTCTATATGAGCTTCAATATTTAAACTTAAAAGTAGTTCTTAGTCTAATTATCAGTCCTTTCAAAAATCGTCTACCCTTCAAAACGAGTTTGAAATCCTTATTTATACAAAACCACCATGAAAAAAATAAGAATAATGTTTACTTAATATAGAGAAAAAAAAATATAAAGTGAACTGCATCCACATGAAAGCTATCAATGAAATTCAACCATCTCAAAGGGTTTGCCTTGTCATATTCAGACCACTGGGAGATGATATGATCACAAGTATGCAAATATGGGAAACACTGTTGGTCCATCAGTGCACTAAGTATATCTTTCATTTCCTTCACGTGATCTTTGAACTGGTCTATCTTAGGACTAAGGTGTTGTAGAACCCAAGATGATCCTATCGACCCGTCGATGAGAATCTTAAACTTCCCTCCTTCCATGCTTTTAACTTCAAATATGTCACTTTCAAGTTTTTCATCGGATTCCATGCATTGTTTGACCATGTCGTTTAGGTTGATGAAGTCCTTGGGCATGTTGAAATATGGGAGAATATTATCCCTCATTTTATGATTTATCTTGTCCCAATTCTTGAGACACTCTTCCCATATTTCTTACATTTTCTATTGTGTATGTTCTACTATCCACGTCCAATGTTCTGCCGCCATTTAGAATATGTCCAAGCTTTCCTTTGTTAGCAATTTGATACCATGTTATTCTTTACCTCGACCCTTCTGGATCTCTTATATGTATTCAATTTATGCTAGAGTCCTTTGAGACCTTTCATACCACTGCATCATTTCTTTGTGTTCTATCTAGCCTAACATGGTTTCTTCTTGATAACCAATCATTTGTGTTATAAAATATTTTCTTTCTAATTTGAATTGGCTATAGATATCTATGAGTTTAGATATTAAGAAACTAATTACCTGAGTGGTGTCATGTTAATATTCCACCTGATGTCTGAGCTACACTAGTTCAACTCTCATAGAATTAACTTATCACTCATCCTCTCTTTCCCTGTCAATGGTAGCACTAGATTTAGACATACCTTCTCCTAATAACTCACTCACCCTGGACTGCCTAGCATCCAACAGGGTTTCCTCTGTGGTAATCATCACAACACTGTCCATAGCGAGTCTCCTCTTCTTGCATGTCCTTCTTACTACCACTTGTCTCATTTCATCATAACAAATTTCCTGGACATCGACTACTTCATCTACAAGCTCCAAAATTGGTTGATCCCCCCATGATATTGCACTTCTCAGAATCCCTAGGGTATTTAAGTGTTACCAAACTAGTTCTTTACCTTTTTCGACCTCTATTACCTAGTTTCTAACATTTTTTCTGGTCTTTTCTTGACGTGTGCTCTTGACTTGGAGCTTTAACAAGTTATTCGGGGCTATTTGTGAGTTCAATCTATACATCTCGAGAGTCCTTTACTTTGTCAATGATGACCTCCATTGCATTCTTTTGTAATATTCCAAATATAAAATAGAATGCAGAACATAAATAATTATCTAGAAATGACAGATAAACAATGATATTGTTGATTAATTGGGTTGGTTGTCATTGATGCCAACCCTTGAAGAAAGGCTGGTAGAAAATTTCGGTAGCACAAAGGTTTGGGTAATGGACCCAACTTTGTTTGATGGATAATGGTATTAGTTTTGACATATTTTTAGGTAAGACTATTCCATATGGATAGTACATGTCATGTCACTCCATTTTCGGTGGTATGTGGAATGTCACATAACTCCTCACAGTTAGAGAGTTATGGCCATGTGAAGTTGGAGAAAGGTTTGGGTAATGGACCTAAGTTTGTTTGATGGATAATGGTATGAGTCTTGATATATTTGTAGGTAAGAATATTCTATATGGATAGTA
>WSFP011505269.1:0-13514 GCA_009831015.1 Picea engelmannii | reverse complement strand
AATAGGTTAATAATGTTAATAATTAAATTTAGTATAGGTAGATTTATGTTAGACTTGTTAATAATAATTTAATCATTAATTAATTAATTAATTATTAATAATTAAGTTAGTTGTTAATAACTAGGTTAGTTTGTTAGAATAAACATTAATAAAAAAGTTAAAACTTAATAAAACATTAAAACAAAATAAAACAAAATGGAAAAGGAAAACACGTAAAAAAAACAAATAATAAAAAATTAAATAAAAAACAAAAAATAAAAATAAAATGTGAAATTATTTTCCCCCCACCTGCAACTTAACATTCACACATCCCAAAAATTAATCCACAGACATAAAAAATTCTGGAACCCCCCTGTGCTTTTCGAACTTTAATGGAGGGAAGGGGTATAGAATAGTGGTATTGGGAGGGACACTTGTCACCTCCAGGTGATTTCAAACCCCCCCTTCCCAATACCACTTACCACCTCAGAGGGGGTCTAGAATACCACTTACCTCTCCAAAACCACCATCCCCCATTTTCACAAAATCGTTGTTTTTCAAGTTTTGACCAGTCTTCTTCCGAAGCAGATTATGGGCAAATGAAAATGAATTTTTAAAAAACCGAGAGAGTTTTTTCTCCGTAACCTGATGAATAACAAAAACCTCTCTCAGGTTTTTCACAGGTGCCATGAGCAGGGAGAATTGAAGCCATCTTCGAGACCCTTTTTTCAGTTTTTTATTTTTCTCTTACAGTCTTGATTTTGCGGGAGTTGTTACGGCGAGCGGGAGGCGAATTTGGCGAAACCGAAGGACAATTTTGTCCAGAACATGACCATATACAATAACCTCCTTCATTTTTTCCCCAGGTGTCAGCGTTGAAGAGAAACATATGTCTGTGAAGACCCCATTTTTGCAGAAATCCGGCCCATCTTTCATGGCAGACAGTTCCGGATTTTTGGGGATTTGTTGTTATTTTTGGCCGAGGCGGTTGAATCTGAATTCAATGAACTTGTTGGGGGATCTCTCCTATGGATTGAAGTGAGTTTAATGTGAAAGGGTTGATGATTTAGCTCGGGATTGATGCCCCACAGGGGATACATTGTAATTTTCTTGATGACTTTCCAGAAATAAAAATTGTAGTTGCAGGATTCTTGTGTTAGACTCCCTGGTGATGTTTTTCTCTGAGTAACTATTTTCTTTCTCTATTAATCCATTTGATGTTTTCCTTGATCCAATCATTGAAATAAATATTACGAACAGAACTTGTTTTTTTCACTCTGTTTCTAGTCTTTTAATGGTCTGCATGTTTTCGTCTGAAGTTGAGCATAGGAATTCTTATCTACTCCTCTGCTTGGTGGATTTTCCCTTCTTTTCCTCTCCTCCACTTTCATTTAATTCAATTTGATCCAGCAGTCTTTCTATCCTGCCATGTGGTGACAATCTTTACATCTGAGATAGATCCATTTTCAGAAAGGTAGACCCCATGGCCCAATGAAAATTCGAGTTTTTGATCTCCCAAACATACCAAATCCATAAAAAAACCCATGTTTTGCATAACTAGCCTAATATCTATTCAAACAAATCAATATCAAACAGAGAGATCCCTCTCCGAGTCTCAGAGAGCTAGATCCCTGACTTGAAGCGGTTTTGATGTTGCCTCCATGACTGCCCCCATAGCCTTGGGAAAATTACAGAGTGCTAACATTGATTAATGAGTTCCAAAAGATGATCTCAGAGGATCAATACATGAACGAGATGATAGAAATCCGATAGAAACCAGGAGAATCTTTCCGAGAAATTTACCATCGATTTAAACGCCTGAAACGGAAATTGAGGTATGCCATGACTGACATGCAACATAGGCATTTGCTTGTGAATTATTTGTTACCACACTTGAAATACCCACTCATAAAACATAAATTACAATCCCAAGAAGAGGCTATATAGGCAACATTAAAAATGGAGAAGAATCAGTACCACAAGATAGATCCAGTTATAGAGGAGTTGAAGGAGGATTTGAAGAATCTTACCTTTCAACTCAATCAGAATAAGGGCAAGGAAAAGCGTGAAACTATTTGGTGTACCACATGTAGAACAAAAGGGCACCATAAGAATGAATGTCCAACATTCGCGCAGTATATGGAAATATGGATGCTAAATCCATTACCGACGGTAGGACCCTAGTGTGAAATTTGCAAGATGCATGGGCATGATCCATATCATTGTCCTATGATGCAGAAATATCAGACAGTACCAAATAATGAATACTGCACATTTTGCAAGTTAGTAGGCCATGATGAAAAAAACTGTAGAACCATGGATCTAATGAGGGAAAGGGCGTCAAACACATATAGGGTGCAAGACAAAATGATGATAGGGAAAGCTGCACCTCAATTTAATCAAGCACCATCGCTATATAATACTATGCCATAGTAGTATAACAACATGTAGACACAATATAACACTGCACAACCCCAGTATAACCCGACGCAGTATAACCAGGTACCTCAATACAATACACCGGGCAGAGATCGCACTGGATACAGAGGGGGAGGAAGAGGCAAAGGAGGCTTTGGACAAGAAAGAGGTCTAGTAGTGTGCCATAACTGCCAAAATCCAGGGCACTATGCAAGAGAATTCCCTCTACCACCTGGGACATGTATGTATTGTCGTGCAACAGTTCACAACACAGAGGATTTCACAACATTGTTGGGGAAGATACAGTAGAAACAGAATCAGAACAATCAGAACATACAATGGATCTCTACAAAATCTAGATAATATGGCAGGAATATCAACATAGTGACGCACGAAGGTGCTAAAACATGAGATGATGTGGCTAAACAGGAACCAGTACAACACTAGTGGATTAAGAAAAATATCGAGCCACCCAAGAAATTTGATGCAAAAAAGGAGGAGACCTTTAAGAAGGCCAGACAAGAATTTCTCAAGCATAATGTTTCATCTACATCTACCGTGAAACATACCCAATATGTCTCAAAATATGAAATGCCATCATCATTGAACCATACTAGTGAATTCCACCCAGGAAACCAAGTAAGTTGTATTAAAACTTTCCTGCAATCCTGTATTCAATTATTTAAGGATCCATCATTCGCTATAGTATTGCAAAATCTATTATATAGATGTACCACAAAATCTGAGGGAAAGTTAGAACAGAGGATAGTCAATCACCTCCATGCCTGAAGGAGAACCAACAAAGAGTTTAGATTGAATGCCAACATCGAACATTTTAACATGGGTGATGTGATATTAGATATGGGATCTGAAGTGAATGTATTGCCCAAAAATACAAGGAAATGCATGGGAGAACCTACATTAGGCTACTCACCAGTCCGAATGAATTTATCCAACCAACACAAAGTTCTACCAATAGGAGGTTGAAAGGAGTGACAATAGACCTGGACAGAGTGCACACTAAGGAAAACTTCGAAGTGATCGAAATCATGGATGACACAACACCATATCCATCATTACTGGGATTGGATTGGGTGTTTGACAATCAGATGATAATCAACCTGAAGACTAGGAATATGACATTTGAGTCAGCCAAATACAATATTATCGCGCCCTATATCCATCACAAGCCGAAAGATTTGTGGAACCAACATGTCTAGATCTGGAGGAAATTAACTAGCTGTATCGGACCACCGCGCGCATTGAATATTACATTAACCCAATTGATGATGGTGTACTTAGTTGGTGAAGTATCACATCATGTGCTTCTGAATCAGACATGGGTTTGGATCATTGGCAGCAACACCTACATGAAGTCTCAACCAGAAGATGCGCCTTAATAGACCGCGCAGTAAGGTGGGTTGGGGAAGAATTCAGAGAACCTCCAAGTTTCCATGGAATCAATGACTTGGAAGAATTCCTAATGAGATATGAAGACGAAGTATTAGACAATCAGATATTGTTATCTCTCGATATCGCACTTAAGGATACACATGCAATATGGTGGGGCGCACATAAAGAAAAAATCAAGGACTGGTACCAATGTAATTGATTACTGAGCATAAGGTTTGGTGCAGAACAGAGAAGCATCCCGCAATAGAAATATAATGGACAGGGGGCACCAGTGGAACACTTGGAGAAGTGCAGAGTGTTGTGGAAAATGACACCCCGAGAAGAATGACCTCATCATTTTGTACACACATTAGAGAGAATCCGAACAAACTGGTATACACACCAGGAACTGTGAAGAGGAACTACGAGATGGACAGTATTACAATAAAAATTTACAGTCAGTTTCTCATTTGAAAATGAGAACCCCAACATAGATGCAATACTTAAGAAAATAAGAGTGGTGATATTCATTAAGGAACTAGAAGTCGAACTCATAAGAGAAGAACAACAACGGAACAAACAGACAGTGAAAGAAATAATTTCATGCTACCATGTGCAGGAAGTAACAGATCAAGAAGATCTGCGCGATATTCAGATTGAAGAAGTTGAAGGAGAAAGAGAAGTGGAAGGTCCACCTCTAGAATTAGAAGTAATTGTCGCGCCACTCAAGGTGAATAAATTCAACATTGGGATAGTTGAGAATCCCAAATGGCCAGCATTGAAGACTACTAGGACGAGCAAACAGTGGATAGGATAACAGAATTACTACGTGAGTACAGTGACCTGTTCCCAATGACCTTCACCAAAATGAAGGGAATTGCAGGAAAAATGGGAGAGTTGAAGATCCCTCCCAAACCGAAGGCAAGACCTATCAGACATAAGCCTTACAAATTGAACCCCATCTACAAGTAGAAGGTAAGAGAATAAATCTATAGAATGTTGGAAGCAGGAATCATAGAACCAGTAGAAGAATCAGAATGGATAAGCCCCATGGTAGTACAAGAGAAAAATCAAGGAGGCATAAGAATCTGTGTAGATTTGAGAAAGCTCAATGATGCTTGCCTACATGACCCCTTCCCTACACCCTTTACAGATGAAGTCCTAGAAAATGTGGGAGGTCAGGAAGCATACTCATTCACTGATGGATTCTCAGGCTACAACCAAAGTAGGATAGCACCAGAATATCAACACAAGACTACCTTTTCAACAAAATGGGGATCATACCAGTGCACAGTCATGCCTTTTGGATTGAAAAATGCATCCATAATTTTCTCCAGAGTAGTCATTGTTGCCTTCAAAGAATTCATCCATCAGTTTCTGGAGGTATATTTGGATGATTGGACAGTATACATCCTGTTGAAGGATCATGTAGAGGTGTTGAGGATGATGTTAGAAAGATGCAGGAAGTGCCAAATATCTTTAAACATTAAGAAATGTATATTTGGAACACCCTTCAGAATTATATTGGGTCACATAGTATGCAGACAAGGTTTGATTGTGGATCCTGCAAAGATTGTAGTAATTGTGAACATACCACCACCGAAATCGGTGCTCCAGTTGAGGGCCACATTAGGACATACACGATATTATAGAAAATTTATCAAGGGGTATGCACAGATCACTGTGTCGATGGAGAAATTACTTAAGAAGGATACTAAATTCCAGTGGAATGAGAGTTGTCAGCAAGGATTGGACACCCTAAAGGAGAAGTTGGTCACAACAACCATCTTAGTCTTTCCATATTGAGAGAAGACATTCCATGTGCATGTAGATGTATGAGCCATATCCCTAAGAGCTATTTTGGCGCAACCAAGAGCAGGGGATTTAGATCATCCCATAGAATTTGCAAGTAGGAAAGTTTCAGACTCCGAGTAGAACTCCAACACTACAAAGAAAGAAGGTATGGAAATTTTATATTCACTTCAAAATTTCAGGCATTACCTACTTGGAAAACATTTTAATATGTTCACATATCATTCATCCCTTAAGTACCTAGTCAACAAGCCAGTGTTGGGGGAGCGAATCTTTCGATGGTCACTCTTGTTTCAATAATTTGACTTTGAAGTCATAGTGAAACTAGGGAAGCTGAATGCAGGCCCTGATCACTTATCAAGGGTCACCAATGGCGAGGATCCTACAAACTTAGAGGATACCTTCCCCGATGCCCACTTATTTTTAGTTCAGGTCATGGATGATTATTTTGCTGACATTATTGAGTATTTAAGTACAAGGACTGCGTCACAGGAATTTAACACCATGCAGAGGAATAATATGGTTATCTGAGAAACTGACTACCAGCTGATCATCAGGCACTTATATAAAATGGGGGCAGAAAACATCTTCAAAAGGTGCATGTTGGAACATGAAAGGCCTAGGATACTAGCAGAATCCCATGAAGGAATAGCGGGAGGAAACTATGTAGGTAAAGCTACCGCATAGAAGGTATTGCACGCAAGATTATGGTGGACAACTATTCATTGAGATGAAAAGAAATACTTTCAACAATGCGATGTTTGTCAAAGTGTCAAAAAACCAAATAGACGGGATGAGATGCCCTTACATACGCAAGTGATGCTACAAGTGTTTGAAAAATGGGATATCGATTTTGTTGGGCCAATTCACCCACTTGCAAGAAGATCAAGTGTGTGGTACATCATCACTGCGACGAAATACCTCTCAATATGGGAAGATGAAACATCAGTTAAACATTGCAGCGCAGAGAAAACAACACACTTCCTGTTTGAACATGTTCTCACTAGATTTGAATGTCCACGGATCCTAATGAGTGACCAAGGCACTCACTTTATCAACAACACTATTAGAGCATTGACTAAAGAATTCAAGGTCTACCATCAGAAAATTACACCATACCATCCTTAGGAAAATGGAATAGTGGAAGCCCAACAAGATTCTAGAGAATGCCCTTACCAAAATTTGCAACGTCAATAGGGACGAATGGGATTTAAATATACCATCAGTATTATGGGCATATAGAACTACCTGTAAGAAGATGACAGGGAAAACACCATTTATATTGGTGTATGGGAAAGAAGTAGTGGTTCCATTAGAATTCTTGGTACCAAGTTTGCGTGTCACAACAAATACAAACATGACAGAACGAGGCGTAGTACAAGAAAGGTTAAGTCAGCTGATGAGCATGGAAGAAGATAGGATTCTAGCAGACTTCCACAAAGAAATATATAAAGCAAGGGAAACATCTTGGCATGACCAACATATAAAGAGAAAAAGTTTCAAGGAATGAGACCTGGCCCTACTATATGAAAAAAAGTTGTTTCAACATCTAGGAAAGTTCAGAATGCATTGGTTGGGACCAGATGAGGTCAAGACTGTCACAGATGGAGGAGTTGTATAATTGAAATATTTTGAAGCGACAGAATTGAAGAGCAGGATCAATGGGAGCTTACTGAAGTTGTACAAGGACATTCGACCACCAACAACTTGAAATTTACAACGCAACACAAAAAAAGAAAAATCACGCAGAAATCAGCGCGCACAGGTGAGAAAATTAGTGCAACAAGAAGGAAACGAGTCTGTGTAACACCTTGTTTCCCCCAGTTTGTAAAAAAAAATAACTATATTGGCCAAGAACTATGGAAAACTCAAAGATTTGAATGTTTGATTTTTTGAACCTTTGTATAAAAGGTCGATGAATGTAAATTATGGTATGATTATGTGTTACATGACTACTAGGAGGGGGATGTGATAAAATAGACCACGATGGATAATGAGAGGTGGTGGACGGGACCTGGAATGGTTGCATTAACTTCCACCGAGCCAATACCGCACTGGTTTTTACTTGCTTAAAGACCAAAGCAACTCTCTAACCCTAGAATGGATTTCTTGTCAGATTGGTAGGTGGGGAGGCTTCTCAAGAGTTAATGAGGGGATGGGGGTGAACCTCCCATCCGTAAAAACTCCCAGACCTGACCACAGACGGGGAAATTCACGCCACATGCAATCTTGCAGAGAAAAGGAAAGAGAGGAAGTGTGGTAAGGGTAGAGAGAAGAGAACATGTGCGACAGGGATTGCAGAAGAGAACCGGGAGAAACTTGGGAAATACAGGGAGTTCTGAACAGAGGAGGAGGAGATTAACCTTCGTCCTTGACTTCCATTGAGCTAGAAGTAGGATACTGAATATCAAGCATCGTGGTCTAGCTCGGGGGTGGCTAGTGGTAAATCTGTTTGGAGTCACTGAGCCTACAGTTTGGTGGAAACGAGCACCCCTCTTAGCAGTTGCGTCACACTTGGTGTTTCTGATAAGTGTTTATATCTTGTATCTTGAATTGAATATCCTGGACGCATGCTCATGTTTATACTCTCATAAATGGTTTCTGTATAGAAGTGTTTGTCTTGTGTTTTGATCGGAAATAATAAATGCATGCTTATACTTATATGACCATAATCAGTTTATGTATAGATTGAATAAGTTCATAATACGAGTATGTTCCCTTGATATTTGTTCCATCTACTTGACTCATGCTATGTCCTGGTTTGATTTCCTGAAGGCACCTCCTCCCGGGAAGTTTCCTCGCATTCTAGAGCTGGAGTGAGTTCCTTGAAAAGACTACCGTTATAGTAAACCCACAAGTTTACTTTACCCCTGTCACAGAGTTCACAGCTTGGCAAATTAGGAAGGTTTTTCAGTCAGGTCACCAAGCCTAGGGATGATTACCCAAGAACCCTCTGAAGGATCATGTGATTGGAGTGTGGAAACCTTGTACAAGAAAGAATAGTTCTCTCAAGTTTCACCGTTTCGGCACCCGGGAGACCAAAGGGAAAGATCCCTTGTCTTCATCAGTCGCGAAATCTCGGTATACGAAACCTCGAATCGATTTAGCATGAATAGGTTTCAGCGTTTCGGCACCCGGGAGACCAAAGGGCAAGATCCCTCATCTTTTCCAGTTGCAAAATCCCAGTATGCGAAACCCTGAATCAGTTTAGCATGAATAGGTTTCGAAGTTTCGACACCCAGGAGACCAAAGGGAAATATCCCTCATCTTCGCCAGTCGCGAAATCCCAGTATGCAAAACCCCAAATCGGTTCAGCGTGAATAGGTTTCTGCGCTTTGGCACTCGGGAGACCAAAGGGCAAGATCCCTCATTTTCGTCAATCGCAAAATCCCGGTATGAGAAACCCCAAATCGGTTTAGTGTGAATGGGTTTCTGTGTTTTGAAACCCGAGAAACCCAAGGGCAAGACCCCTCGTTTTCGTAAGTCACAAAATCCTGGTACGCGAAACCCCGACGCACTCTATGGATGTGCCCTAAGTCGTCGGACAGGGTCTTGTGGTAGGAAGAAGGAGTCCCGAAAGAATCTGGGTTGTCCATTTGTAGGGACGCGTGGCGAAGATCTAAAGCTACTGGGGTTCTGGAGATCGAGGAAATAGGAGTGAAGACCCCACCAAAATCCTAAAAAGTAGAATGTCGGGATTTAATCTGGTTCGTTGATCAAGTCAACGATCTGGACTGTAGATATGGATGATACCGAGCTTTCGAGTCCCAGGGATTCAAAGGGCAAAGGAGGAACACTTGCATCGTGATTCCCCAAATCGCGAAACCCTGAAAGAATTTAGAGGAATAGCACCAAGTCATAGGACCAGTCATATGAAAAGAAACCCAAGGGAGGAGCTAAGTATCTATTAGACCCTTTTTGGTTTTGGCATTTCAAAAGACAGAGAATAGGGGAATGCTTGCATCATGATTTCCCGAATTGCGAAAGCTGGAAGCGCCTTTTTGGTAAGGCCTGTGGTCATAGCCAACGATCACATGGAGGAGGATAAGGGAAGGGATGGTCTGCACTAGGCCCCATAGAAATTTGGGGATTTTGTCCCTCGAAGAAAAGACAAAAAGAAAGAAGAAAATCTTAGTTGTTGTAGTGGGTGTGTGACAAATTGGTATCAGAACATGGTTATAGAACTTGGCCTACTTGGGCTCATGAATGAGTTGCACAAAAACTCCATTTGAAGTACTTTTAAAAGGAGTAACCCTCTACCCTAACCCCCTTTATCAAAAGCCGAATTTAAGAATGAAAATTTCCTATTGTGTGTATGCATTTGAAAAATATGAATTATGTGTTGATTGTGAATGAATATAATGTTGACTAACAACAAGTGTTTTTCTTGCACAATAAGCGGACGATTAGCTGCAGGAAACTGTAGATGCATAGAATGGTGATGCACCACGAAGTGGGGGATAGCTCCCACAATAGAGACGAAGAGTCTGATGAAAGGAGAGCGGTAGAGACTCCTCCAAATCTAGTTGAGACTGTGAGAAGCCTCGTGGTCGAACTACATAGCTACAAGGCCGACAATGATAGGTTGATAAAAGAGCAAGAGAAGCAAACGTAAATTAATGCAGTCTTGCTGCAGAGTTTATCCGACATACAAAGACAATTGCAGCATGGACCTAACACCAGTCATGCGGACCAACGACAAACAAAGAGAAGTCGAAGCCCACACGGGATATGAAAACGTGGTCTTTTAAGTGGCCACACTTGGAAGATCACCTCCAGAAAGGTCCACCCTAGAGATAAGGGACAAGCATTGGATGATTCCTCTGGAAAGGAAATTGGTGACTCAGAGGGATCTTCTAGTAGCAGAACTAGTTCTTATTCTCGAAGAAAATGGAAGAAGCGAAATCATTCCAAAAATCATAATCTCGAAGAATTCAAGAAGGCCAAACCACCCTCTTTCGATCATGAAATAAATAAGGGAGAGGAAGCGGAGGCCTGGCTGCTTAGACTAAAGAATTATTTCAGAGTCCATGACTTCTCGAAAAACTTGAAGGCCCGAGTAGCAACTTTCAACCTGAATGGGAAGGATTCCATTTGGTGGGAATACCTTAAGAACGTAAAAGGGATTCACGAAGAAGACCTATCTTGGGAACGGTTTGAGAAATACTTCAGGAAGAAGTATCTGTTGAAAAGTATTTCGACGAAAAGACTAAAGAATTCTATGAACTCAAGCTGGGGCAACTCACCATAAAGGAATATTTCAACAGAATCCTTGAGTTGCTTAGGTACATACCCTATATAAAAGCAGAAAAGGAAAAGGTGCAATGATTCATCAGTGGACTACCTAAGGACTATCAGAACAGGATTGAGTTTGACGAGCCAAAGACCCTAGAGGACACTATCTGAAAGGAAAGATATTGTCATGAACAACTTGGGCATCAGATAGAACCTCGTGAAGGCTGGAAGTAGAAGAATAGTTTGGGATCCCAGAAAAAGGGGTTTAAATCCCCAAGATTTAAAAACTATAAAAATGACTCAAGGATGAGTGTTGGGTTATGAAAAAGGTATAAATATCTTCCTTTTTCCCACAGTTCATGATATGATTTTGATTGATTATTTAGATAGTTAGGGATAGATAGGAAAGAATATGATTAATATGTCTCTTAGGATTGTTATTAAATTTTTATTAAATAGATTCTAATTTATGATTGGAATGGTTTGATTTTGTTGCAGAATTGGATAAATAACTATCAAAGATAACCAAAGAGATTTTGGCTATGCGCAAGCTATTGGAGGTTGAAGACTTTTTAGGCGCAAAGCAGTTTTGAAAATAATGCATTGTCTATATTGTAACTTTATAATAGTAAAGCAATCCTGAGGATCTTTTGACCCTCAGGATAACATGATTTACCCAAACTATTGTAATATATAAGAGGTTTATAGATCCAAAAAAAGAGAGGAAAAAAACACATTCAAGTATTTAGACTCAGAATTGCTCTGCGCAGGCGATTTTTGTAAATGTTTTACCAGCCATGGAATTAATGAAAGTTTTGAGTGTTTTTATCATTTATGTGCTTTGAGTTTCTCATAGAAGTACTTCTAAAGACCGAGGGCCCAGTCTGAAGGAGCTACTGTCTTGTTCTGTAATTGTATCAGTTCGAAGTTTGATTTCTATTTTGTGATTCAGATCTCTTTTACAATAGCCAAAGATAAATGCATAAGTGTGTTAATGATTTTATGATTGTTTGTGTATAGAATATAGACATTTCCATTAGTTATTAATGATTTTCGTTATGATTTCCATTTATGAAGTTATTGCTTGACAGTTCCTCACATTTTCGTCCATGCTATTCCTTTTCCTTAGATTTACAATTGTTGTTCCTTTCGGTTAAAGTTACAATAGTAATTCCTTTTGGTTAAAGTTATAATAGTTGTTCCTTTCAGCAAAAGTTACATTAGCTATCCTTTCTGATTAGATTATAATTGTTGTTTCTTTCCGTAGATAGAGTAATTGGTTATTTCCCTTCCAGTAATCAGAATTCATAATTGATAGTTAATTTTGCAAGTCCTTGGATTCAATTACTGCTTTCTAGTTAAGTGAATTCAATAGATTAATTAGTTCCTTTCCATTTTACAGCATCTTAGTAATCAGATTTCAATTCCATTTAGTTATTAGAATCTATGGTGAATGGTTGAGGAACTTGATTGTTGATGAACTTAGATTTGGTTTAGCTACACGATTTTAGGCTACCTGCATAGACTTTGCTGATATTATTGAGATAAAAGAAGAATCTCTGGGTTGATAAATCAATGTTAAACTAAGGTTGCTTTTAGGACATCTTTAGACACCAACAATGAGCTTCCCAACCCGAAGTGTACACCAGCAGAATTTCCCCTCCCAGAGAGGAAATAAACCTTTTGGATCTACCCCAGGAAAGATTGATAACCCGAAGAAAGAACCCTTGAAATGTTGGGGTTGTGGGAAAGAACATCTATTGAGGGACTGCCCGCACTGACAATAGAACAGTCAGAGAATTTACTACATTCAAGAAGCTACCACCGTCAATAACGTGGCTAGGAGTGTGCCACAAATTTATGCAGCCTTGGATAATAAATAAGCTGACCACCAAGCTTCAGTGGTGGAGATGGAAGGTATGATCACCAACCATATAGTGTCTATTCTAATTGACCCTGGTTCAAATTTGAGTTATATAGCCCCTAAGGTAGTTGATAAGTGTAAATTACAGCCACATAAACATGCCAAGCCATGGTTGGTACAGTTAGCCATTGGCACCAAAAGAAAGGTAGCGGAGGTCATACTAGCTTGTCAATTCACTATGGGTGAATTCCCCACCCAAGCAACCCTTAACATATTAACCCTAGGATCGTATGACCTGTTGATTGGTATGGACTGGCTAGCCACATATAAAGCCAAACTAGATTGTTACCATAAAACCTTAGAATGTGTAAGTGAAGAAGGAAAAGGATAAACCTTCAAGGGATCCAAAAACCTGTCTCAGTGAGATGAATATCAACTCTTCAAATGAGAAAGTATTGCAGAAAGGGATGTCCACTATATGCGATACAGGTGTTGGAATCAGTTGAATATGACAAACCAAGCCTTGAAGACCACCCCACACTAAGAGAATATAGAGATGTATTTCTGAAAGAGGTACCAGGTCTACCTTAGAGAAGGGACATTGACTTCTCGATAGAACTTGCACCAGGAGTGGTGCCAATGTCTAGGATACCCTATAAGATGAGCACACCCGAGCTAGTTGAGCTTAAATTACAGCTAAAAGAAATGATGGACAAAGCCTATATCTGGCCCAGCGTGTCTCCATGGGGACCACTAGTCCTGTTTGTGAAAAATAAAGACGGTACCCTCCGACTGTGCATAGATTATAGACAAC
>WSFP011505268.1:0-13515 GCA_009831015.1 Picea engelmannii | reverse complement strand
GGGTACATTCATATAATCCTAAATAGAAAGGGGTTTCCTATTAAGGTGACAGTGATAGGTCACTCCCTATTACACCATAATTGCTTCCACTTGCCTTGGTATTTGGGCAAGTACATATTGTGTGATAACATTTTTCACCATTGTCGAGGATCATCGAATCAATTTTCCTCGAACGACACTTTTTTGGTAAGCCTTTATCCAAAGCCTTTACTTCAAAAAGCTTACCCGATGACTCCATTGAGGGGATTCCCTCTTTTCTCTTTGATGATCCCTAGAAGGATTATCTGGTGACTCCACTGATGAAAAATCCAACCATGGCTTCTCAATGGGACCCAGGAAATTTTAAACCCTTGGATATGAGTAAAATTCCAAGTTACCCTTGACAAATGCCTCCGAGGTATGAAAAATGGCTCCCTAGATTCACTGGTAATGATGGGGTTATAGCCAAATATCACATGGATAATTTTTGGGATCTCTTTCAACTCCACCCTATTCGTGATGATGTTGAAGATTTGGCGATGAAACGTTTCTTTGCCACTATTCATGGCAATTCTAGGAAATGGTATGATAATCTCCTTGATGCTAGCATTACATGTATGGACCAATTGGAAGAAACCTTTCTCAAAAAATGGAATATTAACATAGAATATATCCACATTTTGATAAAAATCCTTGAGTACATGAAACAAACCAAGAATGAGACTGTCAAGGAATTCCATACTAGGTTTGAGAATTTGCTACACCAAATTCCTAGAATCCATCACCCTGAAGATAGGTACCTCACTTGCCTCTATACCAATTCACTCTTAGTGCATGTAGGGTTTCTCTTCAGTAAAAAAGGGCCAAGATAAATCCAAGAATATTATTACATGGTTATACAAATCGACGAAAATATCTCCTTGTTCAAGCGAGAACACCGTTTTACTCCAGAAACTAAATTTGATGACCCCAAAGATACCCCAGATGCTCTTAGTTTGGACATATTAGATTCCATTGAAAACTTTGTTAGTAAATTCCAAGAAATAAGGGAACAATTCATTGACCAACAATAGGTTGAGGATAAGGATCCTAATGAAGGTTTCCAATCCCATGAGGAAGAGAAAGAATTTACTCATGATTCTACCAAGGATAAGGAAGACCTAGTTAAAGAGAGAGAGCCTGAAGACATCAAACATGAAAATGAAGTATTAATGTGTGCTCCCCCCTCTAATGAATCCATCTGAGATCGTATTCCTCCTGCACAAAAAGAAGAGGATGAGGTTAGTCATTTTCCCTTCTAGGTTTTTGATGACTCCTTGTTCTATGATTCAAAAGGAGAAGAAGTAAAGGAACCCTTCGAAGAGATAGGCCCTTCATTTTTTGATGAAGGAAAAAAGATGATTAAAGAGACAAGTCTTGGGGATGATGTACTAAACCCTCTTCCATTTGATGAATTCATCCAAGCCACTGACACTCCTACACAATAGGAAGTAAACATAGTAAGTTATTTCCCTTTCCAAATTTTGATGATGCTTTATTTTATGATTTGGAAGTGAAGAAGTATTAGAGGAGCCCTTGGATGCTTTAAATCCTTCATGTTATGAAAAAGGTAGTGACATGGTTGATAATTTTGATGAGCATGTTGGAAGACGTAAGTGGGATGTGATTGGTTCATATGAGGATCCCATTTATGATATGGAAGGATATATTCAAATGTTTCCTTTACAACAATCATATGACCTTACTAATAATTTTGATGTTTGGAAACAAGATGATGATATAATTACAAAATTTTTCCAAGCACCCAAGGATGACCCAGTGCAATATTCTCCTGATGATTTTCGGTCATACCTTGAAGATTTTTATGAGTATTCCTTTGAGCACTTGGATTTATTCTATGAATAATATTATCAACCACCATTGTGCTCAGATCTTGATAAAGGTGAGGGCATTTCTTTCCCAAAGAAGGATACTTATAACAAGGTTTTCCAACCTCCATCGATTACTTTGCCTCGCTATGTCACTAAGCATGCAGTTGGAAAATATGTCCCTTGTCTTGAGTTTTCTCTGAGGAAAATATTACTTTTAGAATTCAAGGGTAGGTTGAATACCTCAAGAATAAGTTTATTATCTCAGTCTTTCATCCTTCCCTTGAGAAATTGTCAGTCATCCTCTAGGTTTTTACTAGTCCCTTCTCAGATCTCAGAATGTGAAGATGTCCAAGGTATCCAACCTTCAGACTCTTTGAGTCAGTCTTTTGAACCTTTTATTTTTCATGATCCCTTTTCTGAGATGGGCTGAGCACTTTCGTAAGAGTGTGACTTGGCATAATTTTGTTCCTTCCTCCCGCCTCCATGATCTAGACTTTACGATTTCCGATGATACAATACATTTTCTAACTCATGTTATTTTTTTGATTGACTTATCATTGTATTTTTTTTTATGAAGAACAGAGGCAGGTATTATGAGATATTTCTAGGATGGTTTCACTGGTTATTTGAATACACCTAACATTCAACCAATGGGTAAGTAGAGGTAAGTTAGGAATTTGCATCCATTGTATATACCGTCTACATATCATGCTAGTGTAGTGTAGCTTTATTTTTTATTTTTTCATTATGTATATATGCATGCTTACTTTTATTCCACTATATCATATATGAGCAAGGGGTGATATCACCACCCTGATGATTACTAATACATTTGTTGAGATCTACCAGATACAAGTCATACTAGAGATGTTGAGGTTCTCATGCGCTATACGGTGAGCACATGTCCTTGTGTTGGAGCCATATGTTATACCTTATCCTAGGGATAACTAAGGAGATCATATCTCTAGGCCCATAGGTCCTATACATAGAGTTCCAAGAGCCAGATGACTTGAGCATGGCCCTGGAGGGCCCATGTTTTCTTCAGTGCAACCCATTTATCAACAGAACTAGTATCCATCCCACCAGCTCGGTCCTGAATTAGAAGTAAGTCTTGCTCCATGAGGTAATGATTCTAGGTATCATGGTATGTGTCACTCTAATTATTGAAGCACTTGAATATGTTGCACTGAATTCTCCTTCATTTCATAACGTTTTCTTCGAAATTATGCTCTTTGACTTGCTCATACCCGGGAGGGTGACATGATTCCCTAGTAAGTTTATCTCCCTTTAGGACAGGTTTCCATTGGGTGGGTCTATGAAAGGTCATCATCCATTCCCTCCATACTTACCACTTTCCACCCTTACTCCTCTCATTCCCCCCCCCCTATCTTTGTTCGAGCATTGGGTTTGTCACACTAGGAAGGGTTGTACCTTGCCTTGTGGGAAGAAGGGGCTAAAGGCCCAGAGGGTAAAAGTAGCTAGGAAGAGTTAAAATCCAAAATGAAACATTTGATATGATTCACCCAAGGATTCTCGAGAAGGTAGTAAAAGGATTCTCAGTAAAAAAAGGGAACCCATAAGATAAATAAACACTCAAGGTATTAGTTGGTGGATAAGAGGTCGCATCTTGAGCTGACCTATTAGGACCATGGGCATGTAGTGGTATGAAACTACCATCTATCTAGTCACCAAACTAGGGTAGTGGCTCTTGGTGGCATAACTAAGAGAAAGGGGGTCTCATCACGAGCCAACATTCTCATCTTTGTAAAATTCTTGTGGGTAATGTTTTCACCTCTGGTCACCAAGCCAGGACAATGTCCCTCAACTCCTCCATTGAAGAAAAAAAGAAAAAAACAATAATACTAAGATTAAAAGGATTGAATGGGTTAGGAAAAAAATTCATCCATGATAAGTTGCATCTCCCCCTCTACAGAGGCACCCATTAACAAGAACTACATTTCCATGTTATCATTGCACCTCTGCCCAAACTTTTCCCCTACGCCACTTAAAACACACTTACATGACCTAGATTTGTTCTCACCTGAGAAACACCCCAAACGTAAGGAGGATTGTCCCAATAGAACATCCTAAGACCTTCTCCAAACCTGACTTGTTAAACTACATAACATCTTTGAGCATTTGTCTGGGTAAAGGGGGTTTTGATGCACATGTTTGGGTAATTTGATTATTAGATGTAATTGACATTGTTATGATCCATGTGACTTATGGACCCCTGTAGGGCATACTGGTTGTTGATGTAGGACTTTTCTTGGTGGACAGGTACATATGGGGGAATGATTAGCTTGGACCTCCATGGGGATGAAATCCCACAGATGGAAGTTGTGACCCCACCAGGGGGAGAGAGACACCAAAGGTTTTCACCAAAAAGAAAGAAGGATGTTGCACCAGGGACGCTCTGATAGACCTAGACCCAAGGGGGTATTTCCTTTCCACCTGAACATTGACCCTGGAGAGCACATGACATCATCATTATGACCCTGTTGTCACCCAGAGTTAGGGTTTTCACTTATGAGGGAAGTTGTGTGCTAGTTTTCACATGTGGCAACAAACATGGCCTTTGGAGGTCAAACATTCTACATTTGAGGTCTAGAATTCCACCCTAGGGGCCTAACGTCATCCTAGAAGGGAATGGTGTCACCCTTGGAGATAAAATTAGGGTTTAATTAATGTCATTTGTGTAAAAATTGGATTTTAAATGTAATTTGGCCATGTCGTCCTTTTTATTACCTAATTGTAAATAAAGGTCATTAATATTGTATAAATAAGAGAGAAAACTCTCATTTTTATCATCATTCACTCATAACACAAGTGTGTGGTTTGAAATTAGGCCCTATTTAAGGGTTATTAGCTGAACTAAGTGGTGCACAACTTCTTGGAAAGGCAAATTTTGGTGTATTTTGGCTATTTTTCATTGTGGAGGATCTTCAACTAGGGTTTGGCTTGATTATTGTTGGTGAAGTAGAAAATATGCAAATTTTTATGTTATTGAATACTTGTGGTAAATTTTACTTGGTTCATGTTAAAGATTATGAAATTGCTTGCTTAAAACCCTAGGAGAGAAACATAAGTTGTTATAGTTCTCTCTATAGTTTTCCACTTGTTTAATTTTCTCAAAGTACACCTTGTTTAGAAGTAGCTACTAGAGCCCAAAATGCTATCACTCTAGTATCCCTACTCTAATTGCCTATTGCATATATTATTTCCAAATTGTCTAAGGATAGCGAAATCACTAGGTCCTAAGTCTTCTTACTTTCTAGCCGATTTTCTCTTAGGACTTGGATGGTTGAGGCCTTGGGTTACCAACGCCTCCTCCATCTATTCCATCTCCTTTGGATAAGTAATATCATTTATATTTTTCTCTAATATTTGTTGTTGTTGTTTTTGACTCCACATACCCTAAAATGAACTATTCCACTCACCTTAGTGATTAATTGATCAAACAACTCTCAAACAACGTTCCTTGAAACCTTTGTTAACTTTTACTAACCTTAAAATAGACTAACTCCCTAACTAATTTGTTGTTTTTGCAAAATATTTCTACAACCGTATTACTGCAGCAAATTCATTTTAAAACGTGACATTAAAAGCTGATTAGACATTTCCAACTTTGCTTCTGACAAGTTGTTATCATTCTGTCAAATTAGAGCTATATTCTCTTGTCATTTTCAAGCATTTTTGAAGCATAATTATTGTGGCTGGTACAAAATATTCATTGTTGTTATATATTATTACTTTTTTGCAGCATTATATCAGCTTAATTATTTTTCAAAGGTTCATGGTTTTATGAAGCACTAACATCATATGGTACCTTGAAATTGCATGCTTTTTCTATTGTTGTCTTGTTATGGGTAGGTACACCTCGTTTATCTTTTTCTTCATCTCTATAAGACACAAAGAACCTTTGAAATTGAGTGACCTATGAGAGGGTGGAACTTTCCTGTACTTTTTCCTTAGCCTTATCAAACCCTCAGGTCACTGGGGACATCTCCCTAGGGGTACATTCATATACTCCTAAATAGAAAGGGGTTTCCTATTAAGGTGACAGTGATAGGTCACTTCCTTTTACGCCAATATTGATTCCACTTGCCTTGGGATTTGGGAAAGTACAGATTGTGCGATAAAAAATCCCATTAATCCCATTGCTCACATTGGAAGTGTTTGATGTGGCCAATTTTCAAATTGGTCCTAATGCTCCCAATCCAATATTCAAATTGTTCAGCATGATCGATTCCCATATTGGGTTTGATGCCTCCATTGGGCCCCTTATTCATGGTTTGAATTATTTCTCTTACCTGATGCTCAAAAAGGTGATGATAATATCAGCACGGTGATAACATAAACTCATTCTACTAGATGGATCCTCCCTATGAGGTTCCAAGATCCAAACTTTGGGGTGAATAGATAAATTCCTTAATCCATTGGGCCATGGAGTCAAAATGTTTTTCACATTCTTGGTGAAAATATAGACCTGAAAAATAAAAGGTAATGACATATATATAAGAAAGAAAAGTTCATAACTAAAAAACTTGAAAGCAACATTATGGTACATGGTGGAACTTTGCCATAGGCTAGCTAGTAGCTCTACTCTTAGCACTACATAAACTGTTTCAAGTGTCTACCATTAATAAGACAATCAAACCACTGCTCCTCCATGTTACTTAGATGGAAAGAGTTGATATTTTGGGCATGATCTTCCTCTATGGCACTAGGTTTATAAAGAAGTGGCTATCTTAATAGGGTTGAAATATGTTTTGGGGTGGTAGGGGGAATCATTGGAGGCATGTATAAGGAAAAGGTGTGAGAACATATATGTAAAGAGATATAAAGATTTTCCTATTATTATTGCATGGGGTATTTGGCTTGTGAGAAATTCCAATGTATTTGATGATAAACACATTTCAACTATACAATGTGCTTCTCAAGGATTGAATATACTTAGTAGCTTTAAACAATCCAAAAATGAGAAACCTTCAAGATAGATTGTTGTAGAAGAGGTGGATAGATTGAGAGCTTGGGATTATTTCGATGGTTCTTCTCAAGGAGACCCACAAGTTAGTAGGGTAGGTAGTTTACTAAGCAAATGGTCAAATAAATTTGTAGAACTTATGGCCCCAAAATTAATTCTCATGCTTGAAACATAAAAGGGTGTCCCTAAAATATAAATATTTGGTGACTTCATTGTGGTGATAAATAGGATATTGGGGTTAAATACTTTATAAAATTTCATGTTAAGACCCATATTTGTGGAGATTCAAACTGTCACTTCTAGTTTTAATCATATATACTTTTCACCAATATACAAGGAAAGGAATGAGATGGTTGATGAAATATCCAAGACTGGTCTCATGTTGATTGTGGGTCAATGACACATTTCGAAAGATGAGGAGGAATAATCCTTTGAATTTGATAATCCATATTTTCTTTGAGTTCTTTTTATGGTGGAGAATTTTTCTATTCTTACTGGGGTTTTCCAAGTCCATACATGGTCTTTATATAATTATACATGATGATATGAAATGTTGTTGGTGCTCACATGTGACCTTGGGTACCTTTGACTATTTTAAGGTTGTGTTTCAGACTATAATATGAGTTTCTCATTTAAAGGAAAATATGTACATGGGTTTCCTTTTGATGGGAAGGGATGATATCATTAGGATATCTTACACTTCTAATTTTTTGGATCCTATTGAATAAATCAAGGCATGCTCTAAAGCATACGAGGAATGCAATTTTGTTTTTGTTAATGAAATTATATTTTATTTTCAAATAGGTTAGAAGGATTGGAAGGGGTGAGTTCATCCTCAAATAATAAGTAGGAATAATGATGCATTTCATCCCATCGATAATTAGTAGTAGTCATGGCTTATAGATGATTTTCGTTGGAGTGGAAGACATGGGAACTATATATGGGGGTTTCATATGATATCGTTGTGGAAAGTGAGGGGATGGGAGGGTGAGTGTTATGAATGTTAACCCCCCATCCTAGGGGTAACTAAGGAGATGATGTATTGAGGCCCACAGGTAGCAGGCATGGAGTTTTGAGATCTATATTGACCAATAGATCCCACATTGAGTAGACATATCCCCTCCTCTCCACCATGCATCACCTCTCATCATCAACAACAAAGCAACATCTGCTACACTAGTTTGGATATAGAGGAAAATAGGTCTTGCTCCATGAGGTAATAAATCTAGTCTCATGGTGAGTTTCACTTTAATATTTGAGGCATTTAAGCATGTTGCAAAGAGTTCTTTCTTGACTATGGAACATTTTCTTAGAAATTATAAATTTTTCCTTATTTCACATCAGTACTTGTCATGGTATCCTAGTAAGTTGGCCACCCTCGGGAAAAAAGTTTATACTAGGGGGTCTCCTTGAAGTGTCACCGTACCATTCCCACTCATACTTAAAACTTTCCACACTTATTCCCCTCAGTTTTCTCATCTTTTGGGTTTTTGGGTTCATTGGACCTGAGAAGGGTTTGTACCTCATTTCATGAGACGAAGGGGTTGAAGGCCCAGAGGTGTTGCAGCTAGAAATGTAAAAATAAAAATCCATAGTCCATCCTTCTATATGCTCTCCCTAAGTTCTTGAGAGCCATGAAACACTTCTCTAAAAAGACAAAGTACTTTTAAAAGAAAATACCAAAAGTGTCTTGCTTGAAGGGGGAATGCATTGTGGTATTTTTTTTATTTCCATTTTCATATATCACCCAATGTGTTATAACTTCAAGTGGGATTGTAGTTCTATTTTATTTCCATTTGCACATAGCACTCAATGTTCGGATTTTAAAAAATGAACAGAAACTAAAGGGCTTGGAAAAATGTTTCATTGCAAAAGAATGGATGCAATGTACCCTCAACAAAGGAACCCATAAATGAGACAATATGAGCCCTGATATGTCAAGAACCTCATTCCCAAGATTATTTCCCCAATCCACCTCATACTCATTACATGATATAAATAGGGTACTATTGGGAATCATTCCTTGACTTGGGGATTGGCCTACCCAATAGGACACCATGAAACTCCTCCCCTACCTAAATTTGGAAAAGTTATAAGGTCTTTGAGAATTTGTTTAATTTGAAAAAGGGGGGATTTAATGCACTTGTTTGGGTGGTACTTTTATTAAATGTGGCGTACTTAGCATGATTCATATGACTTGTGGACCCTTGGAGGGTGTATTTTCTTGTCTTTGTAAGACCTTGCCTAGTGAAAGTCATTCATGAAGGAACTAATCCACTTGGACCTTCATAGGGGCATGAAATCCCATTGGATGGATGTTGTGCCCTGACACATTGGAAACCTAGGATGATGAGTGTTTCACCTTGTATGATGTATATAGCACATGAAAGAGGCTTGGAACCATGAAGAAGGGGTGACATCACCCTCCTATTCCAAAAATTTCCCCTTTTGAAGCATGACATCACACTTTTGAGGGGTCATTTGGCACATTTAGTGCACTTGATGGTGTTGCGGGCTTGTACCCCCACTCTTTTGCTTGATTTGGGGATGACATGACACTTTTTTAGCATGACGTCCTAGTCTTGGGAGGCTTATCTTCACACGTTCCACCTTGGAGAGGATATTTATGGGCATGCATGCCATTATTTTGTTATTTTACATCATTTTGTAGCCTATGTGGAAAAAAGAGAAAATCAACTTGTTGATTAAGTGTTGCAACTCTAGTTTTGACCTAAAATTAAGGTTTTGATTGTAAATGTGGAAAAATTAGACTTGGGTTTCCTATATAAATAAAGGAAAGTCATTTTCATTTGGAAAGAACTTGTCACTTTGAGAGAAATTCCACTCTCTTAAAAATTCTCGCCTCTCTTTTTTCTAGTGCAATGGGTGCAAAGACTTGTTTTTGGAGGATTTAAAGGCTAGCGATCTTCTCTAGATGGCATTTCTTGGAAAATCGTTGGATAATATTTGGTAGTAATGGTTTCTTGCATTCTTTCTCTTGTATTTGGTGAGTAATTTCTGCAATCTATTATCTTGCTTGTTTTAATTCAAGGAAATATTTTAAAGCCTAGGAGGAGTAAAATGGGTTACACCCTCCACCAAAATTTATTCTTATTTTCTATTGAAGGACTACAATTTTTTCCACAAGGATTAAAAGGGATTACACCCTTGTTTCAAGGATTTGATAGGGTTTATTTCCTCTAGGGATTAAGAGGGTTTAAACCCCTATAAGGTTTTCAAGCCCTAGTTCATCTTGATTTCTAGGATAAACGATTTGGAAAGAGATAGTTTTCTCGGGTCTTATAAGGGTATAAATCTCAAGAATAATACTCTCTCCTTTGTTGCTTAAACTATTCTTCAAGAAATATACTTTATTCACCCAATAATAAGGCACTAGTCACATTAGAGAACATGAATTGTTGCATTGATAAACGTGAAAATTGAGGGATTGAAATTGATGACGTTTGGATTGGATTCTACATGCTCCTAACTACTCTCTTGGCTAAGGGTGTCTTTATTTGCTGACTTCTTCTTACTATTGTAATAAATTGTTAGTTACAACCATTAGGGCTGCAACAAAGTCCTCTTTACACTCTCTCATATTAACTAATTCACTGTGGAATTTAATGATCTAATAGTGCAATTTAATATACTTGTTGAGGTATATATTTTGGCATTATTACTTGTTGATTTTGATGGTGGATTCTTTCCGTTGTAGGAAATTTTTTATACAATCATATAAGGATGAACACAAATTGTTGATAACTTATCTTTAACAACCCATCTAACCACTGGAACTATTTCTAAATTATTGCTAAATCATTCACTAGTTTAGAGCAATTAATTGGTGATCATCTTGTTGATTTCTAGTGGTTAATTTTGCAATTGTCATTACTCTTTCATTGTTGATTTGAAATTTACAGTCTGCATATTTTTGGGACAGAAAGTCTTATTTCTATTCTCTCTAGTGTTCTTGCGGATATTTTATGATATTATGTATTAGATATTGTTGGATTAATAGTTTTTGCAGGTACACTTCAATTTTCAACTTTGTTTCAAGATCAAAGACTATTTCTCAAGCCCCTAGAACTCTTCATCTTGTAACTAGCATAAGGATCTATGAAAAACCTTATCCTTTGTCCATTGGTTCCCTTAAGGTCACCGAAGAATCCCCCTTTTGGTCAGTCATCTCATTAGTAAAGAGAGGGGAGTGTTTATCTAAGGTGACAGTGGACACATACTCCCAATTGTGTCGCACTAGTAACGATTGTGGTTGGATTTTCCCAAGCGAAAGTTTGTGCGATAACATTTTTGGCACCATTTTCAGGGATGATTTTGGATCCTTTCTGAGCCCAAAATGACATTTAGAAATATTTTCCCTCAAATCCTTTTAACTCAATCTTGTATGGCGACTCCATTAAGGGAATTACCCTCTTATCAACTTTTGATGAACTTCATATAAGTTTATCTGGTGACTCCATTGAGGGAATATAATTTATCCATATTCAATGAGCCTTGGGCTCATCTGGCAGCTCCATTAAAGTGTTAGTGTAGAAAATGGGATTATAGCACCATGGGATTTTCATGAAACTCACGATGATCCATTTCCCAAAACTTACCATATCACAAGGACACTTTTGCATATGGAAAAGAAAAAATTTGTTGATGAAGCCACTGAGAATATGATGAGTCTTATAAATGGGTTACCTAAGGAATCTACTAAAGAACAACTTGGTAAAGCACCTCTTATTGAAGAGAAATCCCTTGCAGATGAAGAAATGCTTGAAGAAAAAATATATGAAAAAAGTTTCTAAGAGGATCCCAATGAAGTTTCTCATGTTGAAGGCCTAGATGAGACATTGGTGTTTATTTTCTTTCTTGAGGAAGATGAAGTTGTGAAGCCTTGGGAAGAATTAATCAATTCCAATGATACAGGAAAATTCATGGAGTAGCCCTCAGATACAATTGGCAATCATATTTATGATTTAATATGTATCCGGAAGCGTGGATGGTGTTGTTTTTCTTCATATGAGATATGATCAATATATTATTACAATGACGAGTGTTCCATATATAGAGAACATATGGTGACAATCCATGAAAGGATGCATCCCTTGGATAATAAATAACTATTTATTATTATCATTTACTTATTATATATAGTATTTAATAATAAATAATTATTTTATTAATTATTAATCTAAGATAATGTATTCTTGATGTTTTCCAAACATCAACACTCCCTATCAACAAGGGAGACATTCTACATCATGCCAAGCTTGTCTATGAATTATAAAAACTTCACCCTAGATTCATGACACATGTATGTCAATATTGGGAGACATCTCTCTCCCACCTAAACCGAGGAGAAACTCCTTTTGCGGCTCTCCCTATGATCCAATTGACTCTCTCTGAGATCAAGCTCACTCTGAGTCTGCATGTAATAGCATATAGAAACTTGAGTCTTTATCATTCCTTGTCAAATAACCATGACTAGGACCAATACCACACCAGGATATTTCACCACAGGTACACACTTGTGAGTGAATGTCAGCCTGATGTTAACTAACACGTGGAAAGCACTTCAAGCACCTTGAGTCCATATTATTCCTTGTCATGATCAAGGAAGGACTACGCCTAGGCTCATTTCCCACAAGTGCACCTTTATGATAAATGTATCCTATCTCCCTTGGTCTGCAACCCAATCTAGGAGAAGGTTCACCCGATGTTGAAACATCAACACTCCCTCTTATCTAGGGAGGTATCTTTCCACAGTAAAACAAAACTACTATCCAATGGTACACAACCACTGCTAGTATCACACAACTATTGTCTAGTGACACACAGTCACTACTAGTGGTACTTCCCCTGACTCAGGAAGATATCATCAGTTCTCTGCCACACCTCTAGTTCCAAGAATTAGTGCATCATACTAAGTTCCTTCATTTCAAACTCAGAGGCCAATGCATACTTGCATTAAAAAATAAGGATCTTTGTACTAGTGAGGAATAAATCATCAACGTAAAGGACCAAAATCAAGGAATCACCATTAACAATATTTTAGTACAATATGGGATCGAGAACACTTTTTTTGAAGCACAAACTTATCAGGTGTCCATCAATCCTTTAATATCAAGCTCAAGGTGCATGCTTGAGTCCATACATGGACTTCTTCAACATGCACAGATGAGACTCCATCTCATGTATCACGAAACCATATGGTTGTTCGATGTATACTTCTTACTCAATCTCTCCATTGAGAAAGGTTGTCTTCACATCCATATGACGTACTCTCCAACCCATGGATGTTGCAGGGGAAATAATCATCCAGATAGAAGTGTATCGAGCGATAGGAGAAAATATCTCCTCATAATCTATTCCCTGCACTCGAGAGAATCCTCTAGCAACAAATCTCATTTTGTGCCTCTCGATGCTTCCTTAATTTGTGTGTTTGATCTTATAGATCTATTTGGAAGTCACTATAAACTTCCCCTCAGGTCTCAAAACAATATCCCACACATCATTCTTCATGATGGTGTTGGAAATATGGCTACAGCAAGAATGACGCAGATGATCAAGGTTGTCATTGATGGCAATCGATTGTTTATGAAGAACAGATGCTGCAACACAAACACAAATGTGAACACAGATGCTGAAACACGCTGCAACACAAATGCG
>WSFP011505265.1:0-13515 GCA_009831015.1 Picea engelmannii | reverse complement strand
CCCTTTGAGTGTGGTGAGGGGATTCCAGTAATTCCTCCCCCAATACTTAAGGTTGCCTTCTCTAAGCCCATACCTTCCTCTATGTAGGGTAATTACAATCCATTGGTAAATTCCCATAACTATGACATCAACCACATCTATATTTCATACCTTCATAGTTAAGAGTTAATTGATAACAATATTTACCTCTTTGAATAACCAATTCCCCTGTGAGGACTTTGCCAATTTCTAGACCCACCAATATTCTAGCCATCATGAAGTATTCACTCTCCTGAAAAGGTAAATTAATTTCATAATACAAATGAAGGGAGTTTCTTATTTATGTGAATACATCCTTTGACCATGAAATAAGAGGTAGACTGGGTATTTGAACTCGTACTAGAAGTGTGTCCACTCAAGTCGTTCCAGCATCAAAGCTGACTTGCCACTCCTTTAGAAAAATATTTTGGGAACCACATTTCCACCTACTTTGTAGTACTATATTTACCTCTCCAGTCGAATTAAAAACTCAGACCAACCATCCCTTTGCCAAGGTCGTTATGCAGGGTGCATAACCCATGAGAGGTCCAAAATTTAACCTTGACGAATCCATTAAACACTCACATTACATATTTCTTCCTAGAATTTATGACCAATTACAACCTTCTCTTCTAGTTCCATTACATTACTTAAACCTAGTTTTGGAACCCAAATTTATACTTACTCGCTTTGGTATTTTCTTAATGCATTTCATCCTTTTATTTTTCCATTCTCCTTTCAATGAGGGTTGCCCTAAGCTCCCTGGTTCCAATGTAGTCAAGCCACTCATTAGGATAAGGTCTAGGTTCTTGCCAATAAACCTGATCTCTTGTCGATTGATAACATTCTCAACCGAGTTTTATAGGTGTAGTTCAAAGTCCCCACGTAAAATAGGGGAGGGAATAAACATTAAGTCACCTTGATTCACTCACTTAATGACTCCATCACTGTCAATGTTAGATACATCTTGTTGGAGATCTATTGAATCCAAATCCTCGTACATAGTTGGTGGGATAACAAGTGCATCATTAAGGCCCTTGGGATGCTCTCCACCTATGTCTTTCACCCTTACCCCTATCCATTTTCCACCTCAAGTGTCACTAATGGCTAAGCCCTAAGCCAACTCTCCCAAAATGTCTAGTGTGTCCTCCTCCAGTGGGAGCAACCCTTTCGATCTCCTCTTATTTGACCTAGTTAGAATGTCATGTAGACCGAATTGAGGTAATGCCCAGATTAACTAACCCTTGGTTGGGTTAGCCGGATAATCAACTCCTTTCTCCTCCATCATAATGAATCACACCTTAACAACTCAGCCCCAGTCCTTGTTACTCAGATTCAATACTTTGCTTACAAAAAAAGCAAGCATCAACATCACTTATTGGTCACGTATAGTCAAACATAGCTCAAGAACAATACAAAATTTTCAAATTAAAGACACATTAAACTCATCATGACACAATTTGTCTTATGCTTAATTATTCAATTGCAAATAATCATAGTACATATTAACATGTTTTCATATATTTGCTTCATATTCACACATTTATTTGTTCCTTGTATTAAACTAACAAAGTATTTAATAAGACTTAATAGGTTAGTATAATATGCATTTTATTTGTAAAAAATTGTATATGATATTTATCATTCCATCTCATTTCATACAGGGAGTATATGATGGCGATTTTGAATCTGGACTCCAGTGCTGGTTTTGGCGCCCATGAAAGACGATTGTCTCTGCTCTTGGCATTTGTAGAGCCCTATACGCACTCGGAAGCCCCTCACCATTTTCCTAGTCTTGGCGTTGTCACTACCTCTCGGCATTAGGGAACTCTCGGTGCGCTTGATAGGACTGTCTCTTTTTTGAAACTGAAAGATCTGTTCCTACCAACTCTTGGCGTCTTGTGGAAGGTTTTTTTAGTTACCAAGGCGTTTCATCTTATAAGAAGTATATGTCTTAACCCTCTTGACTTCCGGCAGTTCTTCCCTTAATCTATCTCGTTTTTTGAACTATTGTTTAAGTTTTGATTTGTTGTTTCCAAGATCCTCTATTTTTTTCCTGGCTCCCATCTGAACTTTCTGACTTCCTCTCCGTGTTTCATTGATGCTCTCCTTTCTCTATTAGCTCCTTTTTCTTTTCATGTGACTTGCCAGTTAGGATGGACGAATCTTCCCCTCCTTCCTGACTGCTCTAGAAGTCTTTTCTGTTTTCTCCCTCCTAGTCTCCGTTTGGATTCTTTTGAAGCCGCTTAATGGAGCCTGAGTGTTCGGATCCCTCTGCAAGGAGTCTGGGAGACCCATGGGACCACCCGAAACTTCTTGCTTCGATAGATGACCTTTGCAATAATCATTTCCAAACTAATAGTCGATCTAGCGTGCCTTTGCACTTGATCTCCAGACCCACACAACCTACCACCTCTGCAAAACTGACACCTCTGTCTGTATCTCCTACAACTGTCGAGACTCCACAGACCTTTTTAGAAGAAACTCGCTCACCTGTCAAACTAAAGAGGAGATTTGAGGGGACAGAACATCATGAACAAGGATACGGGGTGAGAAGTTTTCAGCCAAGAAACAGGATCTCGGACGGTACCCCATCCTTCAAAAACCCAGGCATCCATAAGCGTTCGCAAAAGGTTTGGAAACCAAAATGAAGACATCCCAAGCTCATACTTGGAATGGATATTGGACTTTCAGAAGCCTGCAACCTAACCCTGTGTGCCTTAGTGGGGAGGTTTGCATACAAAGATAAATGTAAGCAGAATCTTGAGGATTGGATTGCAAATAGCTGGAAACCACTCCTTGGCTACATGCCCAAGATACACTTGCTTCAACATGGGTGGCTAGGTTTTATCTTCAAGACACTAGAAGACATTGCACTGATCCTGGGAAGCTTCTGGGCTATCGACGGGGGAAGCCTCATGCTCAAACGATGGAGACTCGGCTTTAACCCTTCCACGGAGTTCTTTGGCCACAGGCATATCTGGGTCCTCCTTCCAGGTCTCCCACTTCAACTCTGGAACCAGCGAGCACTTGAACTTATTGGAGCTTCCTTAGGACGTTTTCTAAAGGTGGATTTAAATTCTCTAGCGGCATCAAACAGAAGAATGGTGAGGATTTATGTGGAAATCGATATCCAGGCTGGACTTCCTGAAATTTTGGAGATAGACTGGAGTAGTCAACTTTATGCTCGGCGCCTGGACTACTTAGGTATCTCGTTTCGTTGTTCCCTCTGCTGCAGAATGGGCCACCTCAGAAGGGACTGTTCAAAGTTCCCCCTTCCTGATTTTTTTTTGGATCCAGCGGAAGAGACAAATTTCAATGGTTACATCTCTCCACCTGACAAGCCAGTGGAGGAGGCTCCTTGTCCTCGAAGGGACTACACTCCATCTGATGACACTTTAGTGGGTAAGATCCATCAACACTGTCCATCACTTTTCAATACTTTCTCAGCCTGGGATAGGCTCTTCATTACTGAGCAGGCTGACATTATTTTGCCTACTAATCCTACGGTATCTCTACCTACCCAGCCTGTCTCTCCATCTTTACCCTCCCCTTCCCTGCCAACCCACCCGAGCCTGTACCACCAGACATCACCAACACTACTTACCCCCCACTTATACCTCAGCTGTTGACATCTGACCTATCTGAAAGAGACTCGGAGACCCAATCTACAGCAGTTTCATAAATTACACCAGAATCTTTCATACTAGCTGGATACACAGAGCCGACCCAATCTGAAATCCAACTAGATACCATGCTTTCGGATGCTACCCCTGCTACCTCTCTTCCTTTTGATTCAATACCAATCCATACCTTTCACGGGAACACTCTTATTCAACCTACCTTACTACGTTCTAACCTTCCTTCATCTTCAAGAGTCTTTCATTCACCTGATCTGGACCCTACTTGGTCAAGAGGTATTGGGCTTGAACTATCACCACTAAAAACTCGCAGTGCGTGCAAGAAGTCAATGGTTGGACCATCGACAACGGTCACTACTAAATCTGTTCCAACTCAAGGGGTGCTTAGAGGTTTAAAAGCCCTAGCTCGAGGTAAATCATGATCCTTATATCCATCAACATCAGAGGGGTTGGAGGACCCCTGAAACAAGCCTCCATGCAAAGACTTCTCGAGAAGCTTCAACCGTCAATCATCTTCCTACAAGAAACATTGGTGGATGCTTCTGTTGCTAGGGATTTTATTCATCAGTTCCGACTGAGCTGGCTGGGCTGTGCAGCAAGTTCTATGGGTAACTCGGGTGGCCTACTGGCCTCGTGGGACCCTACCCTTTTTTACCTTTCATCGATGCTCAGTCCAGGGGGGATTTTACTTTCCGGGACCTGTTTCGAACTAAACACATCTATCAATCTGCTCAACGTCTATGGTCCATGTGCTAACCGTAAATCTTTCTGGGAGCGTCTTGATGATCTTGGTTTATTGGCGGCAAAGAACCTCATTCTCGCTGGAGATCTTAATTTAATTACCAGTCCAAAAGAAATGTGGGGAGAAAAGGCGTCGATTGATCCACTATTGAGCTTTTTTAATCAATTTTTTTATAAAAATGCCTTGATTGATGTGAAGCCAGCAGAGCTCCTGCCCACCTGGAGAAATGGATGACTGGGACCAGCCAGCATAGCTAAAAGACTTGACCGGTTTCTAATTGCATAGGAGTTACTCTTGCCTTTCTACAGCGTTCGCGCTTGGGTAAATCTCCCCTTCCTATCTGACCATACACCAATTTGTTTACAGATAGGGGATGGTCGTTTCGGAGCTGGACAGCCCTTCAAATTTAATCCGCATTGGTTGAGGGAGACTTCTTTTAACAGTCTGGTCAGATCGGTTTGGAATGACAGTACTCTTACTGTTCCTAGAGACGCCCAAGGTAATCTGATCAGAAAACTCTCCAGATTAAAATCTCTAACTATATATTGGTTAAAGGATAAAAAGGAAACGGAACAGGCTGAACTAAACAGTATAGAACAAGAGCTGGAAGACCTTCTAAAACTTAAGCTACAGGACCATAGTCGCGCGGATCTAGACTATAGAATTCACTGTCTATAGGAAGCCCAGAACAAATTTATTCGGGAAGACGAGGAGAGATGGCGCTTGAAAAGAACAATGCTCTGGCTAGCTGGAGGGGATAAAAATACATGCTTCTTTCACCGAGTTCTCAGCACTCACCGATCCAAAAAGCACCTCTAGGATATAGAAGATGAGAACGGCTTACTACACCAATCACAGGCAGACATCAAAACAACGGCCTTCAATCATTTTAAAGATTTTTTCCAGGCAACACCTGCTCCTTCCCTAGCAGCATAGACAGAAACAGCTAGCCTCTTCCCAAAGATGGTCACAACTGAGGAGGCCTTAGCTTTAGAATCTCCCTGTACAAAGGAGGAACTGTTAGAGGTTATCAAAGGTTTTAAGAAAGAAAAAAGTCCAGGACCCGACGGTAGGTCGGTCGAACTCTATCTCCATTTTTTTGATCTTATGTGGCAGGACCTCCTGGAAGTTGTGGAGGATGCGAGAATAAGAGGAAAAGTAAGCCCTCATCTAAATAACACCTTTATTGTGTTGATTCCTAAATCAAATCTTCCTGGGCAGTTTGAAGATTTCCATCCTATATCACTCTGTAACCTCTGTTACAAAATAATCTCAAAGATCATTACCATAAGACTTCATCCCTTTCTCTCTCGGGCACTTTCTAAAGAACAACTTGGCTTCCTAAAAGGGAGACAAATTCTTGATGTCGTCGAAGTTGCACAAGAATGCATACACAGCATAAAGACAAAAAAACTAAGAGCCATTCTTCTAAAGCTAGACCTTAAAAAGGCTTTTGATTGCATTAACTGGGACTTTCTGCATCTTATTCTTATACAGAGTGGCTTCGGCATCATTACAACCAATTGGATTTTGGGCTGTATCTCCTCGGCCACCCTTGCTATATTGATCAATGGAGAAGCTACAAAAGCTTTTCATTGTGAGAGAGGGCTCTGTCAGGGATGCCCTCTCTCACCACTTCTTTTCATTTTGATCCCGGAAGGACTCAGCATCTTACTCAAGAATAGCCAAGCGGATGGGCATCTGAAAGGGATAAAAGTTGCGGGGCTGACACATATCCTACATATCCTTTTTGTAGATGACATGTTGATCTTGTCTACTGCCAATCTTCTTGAATGGACCATCATTCACTCTATCTTAATTACCTTTTGTGTTGTTTCAGGTTTAGAAATCAATGTCCATAAATTCGTCTTCCTGGTTTCGAATGCACAGGATACTTTGCAAACAACATTAAAAGAGTTGTTCGGAATTGATTCTCTCGAGCTATCGGAGGGATTTACCTATTTGGGATACTTCTTAAAATCCACCACTTATACAAAAAAAGACTGGACCTGGCTAATAGACAAATTTGAAGGCAGAATACACAATTGGCGAAACAGATTGCTCTCTATGGGAGGTAGGTATGTTATGATAAAAGCAGTCTTCGAAAGCCTCCCAATTTTTTGGATGGCATTAGCCCACATCCCTGCTTCTGTTTTGAAGACCCTTCGTCAACTTATCTTTACCTTCCTTTGGACTGGAAGTAAGAAAAACAAAGGTTTTAACCTCAGCAGATGGGAGGTTTTATCAAAACCAAAATTGATGGGAGGATGGGGCCTTAAAAATCTGCCTCTCTTTTATAGGGCGCTCTCGGCTAACACCCTTTGGAGAATTTTAACAAAACTATGCCTATGGAGTAGAGTAATCAAAGCTAAATATCTCAAACAGCTACCGATTCACATCTGGATCAAATTCGCCTCGAAGCGTCCTACAAAAGGCTCTCAGTCCTGGAAACATCTCTCATCCTCCCTACCGATCATTCTTCAGTGGATTTCATGGAAACCAGGCAATGGTTGCTTGATTGAAGTGGGCAGAGACAACATTCTGGGCTTGGGCAGAAACGCCATGCTCTCTCCTCCTCTTCTAGTGCACCTTCACGATAAAATTCTTTTCTTCTTGCATCAATTCTGCATTCCGACCAATGGGGGTCCGCTAGGTGACACTTGGCTCAAAGGCTCGGACCTTCAGTTGGATTTCAAGTTCATAATTGAATGGGACGGCTTCATCCAGCTCATAAAGAAAACGGGTGTGCGACTTCGAGAAAGGTCGGATACCCTCATTTGGACGGGAGGAGACTGCTCCGGCCGGCTCACTGCAAAAAATGTTTACCAAGCTTTGGCATTAAAATTCTGGACTCCTTTAAATGCTAGTTGGAGACAGAGGATCTGGAGGAGTGAATGCCCATTTAAGCTAAAGTTATTCGTGTGGCTTCTGATCGAAAATAAATTACTATTCTGGGATAAGCTGCAAGCTCATGGCTGGGAGGGCCCAAATCATTGCATCCTTTGCAAACTTTCCAGTGAATCAGTTCTCCATGTCTTCATACACTGTTCTTTCAGCCACTCGATTTGGTCTCATCTATCATCGGCGATAAAGTTCACCTCTTCTTGGACGGGTACCAGTCTGCACTACTGCTTTCGGAATTGGTTTAGTCATAACCGATCTCATTCTATGATCCCTGTCCATATTTGTTGGCAGGTCTGGAAGGCCAGGAACACAACGATTTTTAAAGAGAAGACTCCATCAATTCATAGAGTGACAAATTACATTCTTGCGGAGGCGGTCGATTCAAGTAACAATTTAAAGGTTCTGCCACTTATAAGGCACAGATTTGCTATCCCAATTGACAGGGCAGTTGCCTGGTTCGATGGAGCGGCACAACAAGGGGGCGCTCTTTGTGGGGCTGGGGGAAAAATTGCTCTATACTCCCACTCTTGCATCCGTTGGACACTAAATTGCGGACAGGGATCTAACATGAAGGCAGAACTTTTGGGCGTGTGGGCATCTCTCATTCTGGCATGTCGCCACACCGATGAGTTGTTACTTCTTGGAGACTCAAAAATTACTATTGATTGGCTGAATAGTCTAGCAGACTTCCAGGTGGCAGCCCTTGAGTGTTGGAAAGAGAGAACCAAAGATGCTACTCTACTGTTTAGAAAGCTCTCATTCTCTCACATTTTCCGAGAGGAAAACAACGAGGCGGATACCCTTTCTAAAAGAGCTTTGCATCTGCCATTGGGCCAAATCTGTTTTACAAAATGGGAGGATGGCAATGAAGGACCAGCCATCAAGATTAAGCTTTGATTTGTCATCTTCAGTCTCATTCTGCAAACCTTTTGATCTTGAAAGCATATCATAGATGAGGATAGGATTAGACAGTTCTTGACAGTCATGGTCTGTTCCAAGCACTATTGTATTTTTACCTTTGTAATCTGTCTTTCGAGAAGATGGTTTTTGTATATTTTTATATCCTTATGAATATAAAGAGCATTTTTTCTCGTGGAAAAAAAAATACACAACTTATTTTTCGAGTGCCAAATGTATCGAAAAAAAGCATTGGATATTGAAAAAAAAAAAACCATGTAGGAAGAAGGAAAAACTAAGTACTTACGAATTTCTTTATGGTTTATTACTTTGCATCCCATTGACTATGACAAATAATTATTTGTTATTTTTGTATTAATATATATTCCAAAATCGAGACAAACAACATAGGTGAAGAAGAAGTTATAAGTGACATATTTGCAACAATGCAACAAACATAGTCCAAGAGGTACATTAATAATCATAATCTAGTCCAAGAGGTACATTAATAACCATGATCAAGACAATGTATTATTCTTTTATAAATTGTTATATGGAAAATGTCTATATATATTATGTTACCTTTCTGTGGTTAATACTCAAGTGTATACATTAGAAAAAGTTGGACTAGTGAAACAACAAAATAAACAAATACAACACAATACAAAACGTACATTGTAATATATATGTTATATTTGCAAATTAAACATTTTTATTGTTATTCACATCATTCGAGTCAAATGCAAATGGCTCTTAGTTTCAAGGAAATGTCTCATAACACTACCGACCAAGGATGAAGAACAACAACACAATAGAGAGAAGCACAAATGCAAGTATTCATAAATTATGTCCTTGTTTCATTTGAAAATTACACATGCTCATTGATTTTGACATCATTTAATTCAAGAAAAATGTCATTTACATTTATTATTTTCAATTCAAAAGAAATAAGTGAAGGCACATGCGAAGTAATAAGAACAACATAACAAAGATATGAAAAACAAATACAATAGAACCCATTCTAATTGTCAAGTTTTACATAACTATGAAAAATGGATATTTATTATGTCCATTAATATGTTTTATGCAGAGCCCGCAGGGGTTTGGTCTAGTGGCCAACGAACGTACTGTTAAGGCGTTCGTGTTGTTACGCAGGTTACGAGTTAAAACCTTGATTTATCCGGAGGCGTTCTTGTGGGTTGTGTGATTATCCCTAGGGGTTATAAGGTAGCCGGCAGGATTCGACCCTGTGTCACACGAGTACGATACTGTCGTCGCTGTCGATTCCCCTAGTCATAAAAAAAAAATTTCTATGCGGAAATGCATACTTATTATGTTCATTAATATTTATTATGTACAAAGTCATTTTTTAGAGGTGTGGCTGCCTCAAGATACCCCTAACAACATCTAGGGTTTGATGTTGGCCGCCATGGCCTCTGGCTCATGGGATCGCGATCCCCCTCAACCCTCGTTGCCTCCTAACCTTGCAACATTTCAAGCGTTGATCTCCTCTTACTCGAAATCTACTAAGGGAGCCCGTCTGTCCCGGTTTGTTAAAAAGTTAGATGTGATTCCAAAAGTTCATGTACACTCCCCTTCCTCGAGATCGTTTGCCCTTCATTTAGCAAAAAACAGTTTGATAGGGCAGTTTACGGGACTTTGGTCGTCCCCCAAAGCAATGACACAATGGTTGGTGCAGAACTCGAAGAAAACAATAAAAGGGCAGCTTTCTACAACTTTATGTGGGAAGGGTTTTTATGTATTTCTCTTTGAAAATAAAGCAGACAGAGATTTGGTCTTTAGGAATGGCCCGTATTTCATGGGCACTTGAGGTATGTATTTGAATAAATGGACTCCAAACTCAAGTCTTGAGAATGGCATCCTCTCATCGGTTCTAGTGTGGGTTAGGCTTCCTTTCTTACCCCTCCAATGTTGGAATGATGAAACAATAAAAAATATAGGCAACGCACTAGGAAGGTTCATCAATCGGGCCGAGCCACGAGATGGTATGCAATCATGCGGCCATCCTTTTGTAGAAGTAAACTTGGAGAAAGGTCTCCTAGAAGCAATCCATCTCACTTTAGATGGGTGGTCATACATCCAAACAATGGATTATGAACAACTTCCTTTTAAGTGCAAATCCTGCCATGAATATGGGCATTTCGCCAAAAGCTGCTCCAAGGCGATCCAGGAGCATCCAGAAAATAAGGTACCATATCAATGGCAGCCAAAAAAAAGAAAGAAAGCAATGAAAAGGGCACGCAACCAACAACAAGAACAAAAAAGCAACTCTAGGCCTCCCTCGCCAAGTAAAGGGAAATCCCCAATACAAATTGATGATGAAGCTGAAAGTAGTAAGAACAAATACAACCCTCTGGAAAATTTAGAAGCTGAGTTGATCGGTACAAAATAAAATACAAAAGATAGTCAGCCATACCAGGATATTGATCTCACGTCACCCCCAGTGGATCCAGATCCAAAACCCTAGGAACCTCTCCAAGCGCAGGAGCAAGACAACTAGGAAGACTCGGGAGAAGAGATGGATATGGAACTCCCAAAGAACGATAGAACTACGAAAGCAGGAAGGAAAACAAATAAATCTAGAAGGGAAAAAGCGAGCACTTAAGACAAAGAGCTAGGAACTCAACCAACACTGGAGGAAATTCTCAAAAAAGAAGGGAAAAATGGGAAAGCTCAAGCAACAAAGGGGCAATCTTAGCCCACAAAGGGGGGGGCATCAAAGCATAATAGTAAGTAATGAAGGTAGTCTCCTAGAATTGTAGAGGACTGGGTTAGAGGGAAAAAAAAGAATCCATGGGAAATTTAACTCAAGTAGAAAAGCCCCATATCCTCCTAATCCAAAAGACAAAATTGCAGGGAGTTGAGGCACTGCGAGAAATGAAACAAATCTGGAAAATAAGTAGCGGAAGGACGTTGGATGCTAGAGGTGCTTCCGGAGGGATCTACACGATGTGGAACACCCATCTCTATAGAGAAGAACAAATAGTTGAATCAACTCATTGGACGCTGGTTAAACTTAAGCATCTCCAATCAGATAACATCTACCTTGTTTGTAATGTTTATATGTCTAATAATTATTGGGAAAAAAGGGAGTGATGGGACTCTTTAATGAATCTCAAAGAGCTAGGAGCCCAAGACAACTGCATTATAGTAGGGGATTTCAATACAACCCTACACCAAGGGGAAAAAAATGGAGGAACCTATGTAAGGGACTCGTTTCGGGAAAATATGGAGGATCTGATCTCAGATCTAGATCTGTTTGATGTTCAGCCCTCCAAAGGGAAATACACTTGGAGCAATAAAGGGTCAAGGGTGGGACACATAGCCGCCATGCTGGATTATTTTCTCATCCATAACCCTTTACTCTTCCGCCCGCTCTCCATCTCCTCCCAAATAGTGTCTTGGGGAATTTCTGACCATTGCCCAATAGCCCTATCCTTTGTAAAAGCAGAAAATATGGGACCCATTCCATTCAAATTTAACCCAATTTGGTTAGATTCGTCGGATTTCCTCCCCCTAATCTCCTCGATCTAGTCTACTTGGGTGGACGGAACTCATGTGTACATATAGGAGCAAAAGCTAAAAAAGGCAAAGCAAGCAATAAAGGACCGAGTTAAAGCATCCTTCCACAACACAAAAGGAGAAGTTGATAGACATAAAAAGAAGCTTGAAGTTCTGCATGAGGAAATGGACACTATTGAAATCCAAACCAGACATCTAAAGTAGGAGAAATAACACTTTCAAAATTATTTAAGGGCACTCCATAATGAAGAAAAGGAATGGAGACTAAAGTCTAGAGCTTTCTGGCTCCAAGCAGGAGACAAAAATACTTCCTTTTTCCACAAGCAGGCCAAAGCAAGATAGTACAAGAACACAGTGGAGGAAATTAAAAAAGCCACAGGAGAAGTAGTCAATTCCTTTGAGGAGATAAAAAAAGAAGCCTCCTCTAATTTCAAAAACCTCTACACCCAAGATGGAGTAGACAACAAAGACCAGAGTTTACAGTTCATGGAACCGATACCACGGTTAATAAAGGAACATGATAATCAAGAATTGACAAAGGTGGTCACAGAAGTGGAAGTTAGAGTATTTGTCTACCAATTTGACCTCGATAAATCCCCCGTCCTGGATGGCTTCACTCTCCACTTCTATAGAAATTGTTGGGAAATCATTAAAAATGATTTACTCTGTATGATCAGATATGTCCAAACTACTTGCAAGTTAGGAGGAGCCACTAATACCTCCTTTCTTGCTCTGATTCCTAAAGTAAAAAATGCAGACTCCTTTGACCGATTTCGTCCCATCTCTCTCTGTAATGTCTCCTACACGATTCTCACAAAAATTATAGCAAACATGATAAAACACCTGCTTCCAAGGATCATTCTTCCAAATCAAGGGGGCTTCGTGGCCAAAAGGCAAATATGGGACAACATAATTCTGGTGTAGGAAGTCATCCATACCAGTGTTAAGAACAGAGAAAAAGGAATGATAATCAAAATCGATATGGCAAATGCCTTTGATCTAGTCAAACACGAATTCCTTTTTGATGTGTTAAAAAAATTGGTTTCAATAGCTCCTTTGTCTCCTGAATTAAGGCCTGCATTTAGTCCCCTTGGATAACGCCCTTAATAAATGGACACCCAACTCCATTCTTCCAAGCCACAAGAGAGCTTTGACAAGGATGCCCTCTCTCTCTCCTCTGTTGTATATCATCATGGAAGAAACCTTGAATAGAAGGTTGGAGCAAGAAAGAGCCACTAGAAATATTCGAGGGTTGAAAATAGCTAGGGGCGTCAGAAGGATAAATAATTCTCAATTCGTTGATGATAGTTTTCTTCTTGGAGGAGATTCACAAACAATGGCCCGAAGATTCAAGCTAGTTCTGGATCAGTATGAATCAGCCTCTGGGGGACATATCAACAAACAAAAATGCCAAATCTATGCCGGTAACATTAAAGTGGGAACAATGGTTAGAATTGTCATCATCCTCCAATTCTCCATCTCGACAGACTGGAAATATTTCAAGTACCTTGGCACTCCCATCAACATCAAATACCTCCCCGGGGAGGCTTGGCAGGTGATTCTTCAAAAACTCAAAGACCAATTTGAAATTTGGGGAGCAACGTGGCTAAATACAACAGGTAGGGTCGTCTTAATAAACTTGTCAGTCTTATCCTCCTTTCCAATTTTCCAATTTTCAACCCTTTACGCATCGATGGGAATAAAAAAGAAATGGCCAGAATTATCAAGAAATTTCTTTCGCAAGGGGGCAAAGACAATGATAAAAAATTT